>KN171850.1:0-17356 GCA_000757755.1 Steinernema glaseri
CCTCGCCCCCTCCCCCTCCCCCTCTCCAAGAACATCGACCTACATTAGCATAATGATAGCTGCTGGGCGCGAAAAGTCGCCGGAAATGCGGCGAAACAAAAACAGGCAATTATCGATCGAGTGGCCGCCGCTTCCAATTTATGCAAATGATAGTGCGCGCGGATAGTCGCTGCAATTTGTCCGATTCCCAGAAGGAGGCGTCACTTGGACTCCCGCCTAAGTCCGACTTTCAGAGGATCGCGGCAACCCGTACGACTTTTCCGAGTTCCACGACCGCTGTCTCGCCACGATCAACGACGACATGAACAACGAGCGGATCATCAACGTGGACGAGCACGGCATCCCTCAGCTCAACGGCGGAGGCGCCGCCGCCAACGGCCGGCCTTGGAGCGCGCCTCAGGGCGTCTTCGAGCTCAGCAACGCTCTGGTGAGGATAGAGAGCTTCCTAGAAAAACTCAGGCCTTGTTTTAGTCCTTCGAGTCGAGGGTGACTGAGGCAGGGATCATTCTGAAGAGGACGATGCTCTACAGGACGCCCATGATGATGAAGGATCGGAAGTGCAACCAGCAGGTGGGTGGAGAAGGATGGGATGATAGGGGGCAAGCTTTGGCAGGGCACCGGGAAAAAAACAGCAAAAGAAAAAGAGAGAAAAACATACCAGCGAAAAGCAAAAACCGCGAAAAAATAAAATTAAATTAAACGCCAAAACTTTTAACCAAAACATCAGTACTAGGCGTTATCCTAAAGCGAGCGTAAGGCGGAAGCTGCAAAGAGACTCGTTTAAGGCAGAATTACTCGCAAATCAAAATATTTTAATTGAAAAAATAAATTTTAATTTTTCGCGGTTTTTGATTTTTGTGGTTTTGGCTTTCGCTGTTTTTTGCTGTTTTGTCCGGGTGCGCTTGGGCAGATGGATAAGGGCCTACTTCACGTCTGATGGTCCACTTCCAGATCTACCCGAACTGCATGGTCGGCTCGGAGATGATCGGCTGGTTGGCGCAACTCTCGGCCGAAGTGCTCGGCGGGTCCACGCACCCCCTCAGCCACTTCCAGCTGATCGGCATGTGGCAGACGCTGCTGGAGCACAACGTCGTCTGTCACGGTTGGTGTAGGTGTCGTGTCGTCCTCTCATGCATGCGCTCTTTGTCCTCGCCGTGCAGAAGTGCATCGGGAAGCGAGCAAGTCGCCCGGCACTCTCCGTCTCTACATCGCCGGAAACGGTACTGACCAGCGTGTCTGGGATCTGTGTCTATGTCTGGGACGTGTCTGTGTCTGAGACGGATCTTTCTAGACAGACCTTAGCCAGAGTTGTCTATGAAGAACCATTGACCGACTTTATAATCAAAACTGACACCTCTTTTTTGCGAAACACTCCAAGTTCTGACCCTGTTATACTGTATGCCACCCTGCTACTAACGCCCTCTCCTTTCAGTCACCAACGAGCAGCAGTTCAAGGACAAGTATGTCTTCTACCGGTGGAGCATCGATGACCCCCTGGACGACTTCTTCCGACGCCGCGCCGCCCATCCCAACATGCAGCCAATGCCAGCAGGTGGCTACGTCAACGGCTTCTCCGAGCCGGAGGACGTCCTCCCTTCGGAGGTGGCCACCAATCTGCCCAGCGAGGCCGAGCTCTCCTCGGCTCTCTTCTTCTTGAGCACCGTGGGACCCGATTCGTTGTTCAGGATGATCCTGCGCAAGACGTAAGTTGGTTAAAATCTCTTTTTTCTCGTCAAGACCCTTAGAAACCTTGAAAGTAATAAATTAAATAGGTAAAAAAATTTGTTCTGTCTTTTCCCGTCGAGACCCCAATGCCCGTCGCCGACCTCTAGCGGAAGATCTCGAGGGTCTACTTGTCCCTCAACCCCATAGCAAACTTCTTTGACCACCAGTTCCCTGCTCGTGGGTTCGATCCCACCCTCAGTTCTTTCTTTTTTCTGATACTGAGAAATCTAAAAAATCATTTCTCCTCCATTTTTTTATCGTTTTCCTCACAATCCCCTCCTTTCCCGTCGAGACCCGCGTTCCCTTCAGCGACCGAACCCCCGAAGAACTCGAGCTGGTCTACGAGGAGCTTCTCCACATCAAGGCACTCGCGCACCTAAGCACGATGGTGAAGCGAGAGCTGGCTACCGTAATCGGCTACGAGCAGCACCAGCACGTAGGCACCGTCCTCTTCTATCAGGGCGATCCGGGCAAGAGCTGGTACATCATCCTGAAGGGCAGTGTGGACGTCAGCATCCACGGGAAGGGTATCGTGTGCACGCTACACGAGGGCGACGACTTCGGAAAGTTGGCGCTGGTGAACGACGCTCCACGCGCCGCCACCATCGCCCTCCGCGAGGAGAACACCCAGTTCCTCGTGGTGGACAAGCACGACTTCAACAGGTACAGAGGGACTCGCCTTCAGTAGGCACTTCAGCTTACTTCTAGGATTCTACGGGACGTAGAGGCGAACACCGTCCGCTTAAAAGAGCACGGCCACGACGTGCTGGTGCTTGAGAAGATCCACAGTACCTACCCGGTGACCTCTGAGCCTCATGTCACCTCCACTGCCGCGCCCCCACGTCCCCAATGCTGGTAGGCCCTCCCGAACAGATTATGTGTAAAAATATCACAGGTAAAAAGATCACAATCGAAGATCCATACCTCCATACCTAAAGATATTATTTTACAGCCCCTAAGATATTAATCGGCCGACCTATATCGGCCGATAGATTGTGCTGGTGACCATTACCATAACCGAAAAATTTTACATTTTTATTACACCGTGGATTACGGTCAGAACGAGAGTCGACCAAGTCCTCTTTTCCAGTCCGAATCCTTATTGAGTCGGAGGTGCTCAGAACTCTAGTCCGAGTCCAAATCAAATCATATTTGCTGGAAGTCTCGGTGAAATTTCCAACTGTGATCTTTTTACCAACAACGTCCCGAACATACTACATTTACCACTCCTTACAGCTACTCGGTGATGGCCGGACTCCCGGAGAAGATGGTGGAGTATGTGCTGGAGACGCGGATAGATGCGCAGTACGACAACGACACACTGGACACGTTCCTGGAGGACTTCATCCTCACGCACATCATCTTCATGCCCTCGAACATCCTGTGCAACTACTTGAAGAACTACTACCAGAGAAGGTACACCTCCAGCCTCAAGAACATCCCGCTCTCGGTGGTGGAGTCCGAAGTCGACTTCGAGCAGCGCATCACCGCTAAAAGACGCGTGGTGACGTTCGTCGACCTTTGGCAGAAGATCCTAGGGCTCCACTTCTTCCTCGACCCTGTCGCCAACTCCTTCATCGAGGTAGGATCGCTAAGGAGCTATAGATAACTGTGTGGGGAGCATTAAGTTGACACATCAGTAAAGCCATCAGAAAAAAAAGAAAGGACCGAGGGAGGGATCGAACCCGCGATGTAAGAACTGACGATCGGCCAGTGGGTTCGATCCCTCCCTCGGTCCTTTCTTTTTTTTTTCTGCTGATTCTTTCCACGTTTTTAACATGACTGTGTGGGAGCATTAAATTGACACATCACCAAAATCATAAAAAACGATTTTCTACGATTTTTTTTACCATTTTTTACATTTTTTTTACAATTTTTTCACGATTTTTTTTACATTTTTTTCAATTTTTTGCAATTTTTTTCACGTTTTCAACCTTCCCACATTACAGGAGATGTACTGCTGCGTACTTGAAGACTCCAAATGCATGCCGAACATGCTCACTATCCTACAGCACATGACAGCCATCCGGGACCTCAGGGAGAGTGCGAAAAGGGTCCTCTCGCGTCATCCTACCGTAGTGCTCGACTGTGGAGTGTATAGTAGCCAAGCTCCAGCACCGAACCCCATCTTGCCGATCGACACTTGTAAACCACTCCCGTCAATGGAGATACGGTATAGGGAGGAATTTCAGGCAACCAGCCGGTGTACATCTCCGACACGACCTACTTCACGCTGAGCATTAGGCTGGACAAGACGGCGACTGACGTGGCGGACCTGGCGAGGACGAAGTTCCGCTACGACAACAACGAGGAGTGTTATCTGGTGGAGGTGAAGTCGAGTGGGGGTAAGTTGGAAATTTGCTCTTCGTGGGACCTAATGAGGCTTAGAATCAAAAAGTTAGATCGTAGAATCGTAGAAGCGTAGAATCGAATATATAATCCATAGAACGGCTGGATTGGATCACAAAACAAAAAACTTCATGCATCACTGCCTCCAAAACACACAAAACAAAGAATGAAAGTGCATGCATATTTATGAGATATTCTTGGAAGTATCGCTGCTTCTATGATCCCCTAAAGTGCCTTCTATGCACAGCTGTCATCGGGTCAACCCGAAAATGTCGAAGAAAGAGGGTTTACCCTATCAAGAACGCTTCGGTTTTCGTTTCTTTTTTCTTAATTATAACCTTGACGACTGAAAAGACAATCTTAAATAAAAAAATCGTAAATTTTGGAAAATAGTCGTCGGAAAAACGTTCTGACCCGATTTTTGGGTCAAAATCACCCGAAAACGTGACCCGAACGTTTTTTCGTGAGATGGGCCAATTTTTTCGAAATTTTTCTTTTTGTTTTGCTCATCCAGTCATCAAGATTATAACCTAAAAAACACGAAAAAATATGCGTTCCCAAAAGAGTAAAGTTTTTCAAAATTTTCGGGTTGACACGATGACAGCTCAGCTTCAAAACAATGAATTAAAGTGCATGCATAATTATGAGATATTCTTGGAGGTATCGGTGCTTCCAAGATCCCCTAAAGTGCCTTCTAAGTAACTGTGAAGAATGGGGAATATATACTGTAAATCAGGCTGTCATAATTGTGCCTTCTTCCAGAAAAAGTGGTCTTCTCCCCGACAGAGGTCAGCGTCCCCACCATGCTCGGCCTGAACAGCAAACTCTACGTCGCCTACAAAGACGAGATCGACTCTTTGGGTACGGTAGCCGACCAGAACGGTCCACTCGAGTCGCTGTACACGAGCACTGTGGAGGTGCTCAGCAGTCATGACATCGCCTACCACTTGGCCATGCACCACCGCCAGCTCTTCGAGGCGACCGACGAGATCGAGCTCATCACACAGGTCATTGGACGGGACCAGTTCCCAGGCAGGATCCCCGCCAACTTGGACGTCCTGATGCGACGATTCAACGAGGTCCAATTCTGGACGA
The DNA here is from genome assembly GCA_000757755.1 of Steinernema glaseri. Classification (NCBI taxonomy): domain Eukaryota; kingdom Metazoa; phylum Nematoda; class Chromadorea; order Rhabditida; family Steinernematidae; genus Steinernema; species Steinernema glaseri. The sequence continues at coordinate 5,170 of KN171850.1, forward strand.
CCACGGAGATCCTCTTGGCGCACAACGCCTCCAAGCGACTGAATCTGCTCAAGAAGTTCATCAAGATCGCCATACAGTGAGTATCCACAAAACCAGGGGTTACAAAGAGTCACAATTTCAGCGCAAAGGAAAACAGGGACCTGATGACCCTCTTCGCGGTCACCCTAGGCCTCAGCAACATTGCCGTGAGTCGCCTGACCCATCTGTGGGATGTAAGACGCGCTGTAAGATCCACAAAATAAGAACTGATTCCTAGAAACTCGGCTCGAAAATGCGTCGCCAATACGCGGAGTTCGAATCACTGCTCGATCCCTCAAGGAACCACCGCGCCTACCGTATGCTCGTTTCCAAGATGAGCCCCCCGGTGATCCCCTTCGTGCCGCTCCTCCTGAAGGATCTGACCTTCACGCACGAGGGCAACAAGACCTACTTCACTGGACTCGTCAACTTTGAGAAGATGGTAAGCTACCGTAGTCAGAAGGTCCTAAAGGGTCTAAACGTTTAGCACATGATCGCCAACATCCTTCGGAACTTCAGGAACTGCAAATCCAAGACTATCGGTAGGTGTCTGCCCAGAGCTACTTCTCTATCCTCGGTTCCAGACACGACCATCCATCCCAAGAAGGTCTACGACACGCAGAACCTCATCAAGTAGGCGATCTGACCCTCACTGTCAGGGTGACAAGACCCTTTTCAGGAACTTCCGAGTGATCGACAACCAGAGAAGGCTCATGGAACTGTCCTACATGATGGAGCCGAGCAGAAGGAACATTAGATGACTTTGCTTTGCTTGAGACGAAGCGCTATTTGTAAATACGTTGCGACGCCCTATTTAAACATGTAATTAAGAGATCTATTTAAATTTTATTGTCTTTCTGTGCATTTGATCAGTGCTGCGATAAAGAGGTCATTGTCTTATGGGTGCTGGGTACAGTGACAAGGGAGTTTGCAAACCACTCAAACCGTTTAAGAAGCAGGACGCCTGCTATAGTAGTAGTATAGTAAATGCAGAGGCGATCATCATTGTCTTAAGCATTTCCCACTACTTTCTCACTACAGCTTATCTATAGCTTCGCATGTTCCCAATGGACCGGGACAGGGAAGCTGGATGTCCCAGCTTTTTGGATCGAATGAGGCAAGGACGCCACTTACAGGGTGCGGCGGCTTAAAGCTATCCAGTGCCCTCTATCGCACAGGTCTTGAGAATAAACGGATTTAACTTTAGACGATTGTAATAATTTTCCGAAAAGTGATGCCTCTTTTAATCGCGTCAGTTTCGCCGCCGCACCCTGTTATAGTAGTAGTAAATGCAGAGGCGAACATCGTTGGCTTAATCACGGGCCTACGCTGCTGGCAAGCGGTTGAGACGCGGAAAGGACTTGCCTCGGCACTCCAAGGACGGTGAAGTATATGCCGAAAACTATGACATGATATCAAAAACACAAGCTCCAGTGATTCCCCTCGTCGCACTTCTCCTGAAGGACCTTCTCTTTCTTCGTTTCCGAAATTGTCCTTTGGGCTCCAAATATCGGCATGACATCTTACCCGAACGTTCGCATGCATACAGGGTCCAATCACACCAGGCTAGATGGATACTGTGAAGTCCAACGATCCAGAAAACCTTCTGACCTCGTACTCAACTCGAAGAAGCTGACAAATAGCAAGTAACAATGTCAAGCATCGACACGCCTGTGGCGTCAGACCTTGCATACGGTAGTTTTATCGAATTTTCTGCAAGCGAGATCACTGTCCTTGACGACTTTTGTGGTCGCGTTCTGTGCTTCTTTCTCTTCTTTCGCGTCGTTTCTGCATCCGTGATTTATATTCTCTCTTCTTCAGGCCATGTCTTCACTCCGACCTTCCGCCACCTACTGCGTCACCACACTCCGGTCTTCTGTTACCCCTGGTATGTTCTTTATATCTTCGTGTAGTTTCCCTATATCTCTTCTCTACAGGAGCACTTCGACAGAGTTTTGAAGGCTTATCCGATGTCAGGAGAGCGTATGTCGCCTATGAAAGTTACACGATAGGATCCAGATCGCGCCGGTTTGGGTACATAACGTTAGAGAAGCCTCGAGAGATAACAGTGCACCCTAAGAAATGGAGAGAGAAGCACGTGATGGATGGCGGTATTACGGTTTGGGTATGTCTCCTTTTATCTACTGCTCGACTTTCTTTTTGTTTTAGCTAGATTTATACGATCATAAGGAAGACGAGAGAAGGTGCGCTTGGCGACTGAGACGCTTGAAGAGGAAGGCCGACCAAGGAAGCCGCTACAAGAATGCGAAGGTCAGGAGTGGACTGCCTACGGAACAAGAAGATGTGAAGACATGTGTCGATGTGGATAGGATTCACCGGATATTGAGGCATCTAGAAGGACTCGTCCCGCTCGACTTTGAGATGATGACGGCATGATATCATATGTACTAAAACTATCCAGCTCAGAGCTGTATATATTTATATATAGTTAGACATTAAACAGCCTTCCGTCTATACTGATAGAGCATGTTACATAGGTAGTACTGGGCACGAGAGGCTTCGAAGCTCCTTGTGAACCGCTCTACGCCAATAGCAACGGATTGACGACTTTACAGGCTGGCGAAGAACGACGACGGACCTGTGGACGAATATCCTTAGACGAATGGCTAAGACGCTTAACGGGAGTAGCGTCATTGTCTCGCCTGTTTGGATGGTCCAGAAGTAATTACGTTCTCGAAGACAAGCTTGAGAATGGAGCTCAGGAGAAGGTGGGAACATGCAAGAGCCAAGGAGAAGGTGCAAGCGAACGATAGGCCGTAGAGGAACTGAGAGCGGAGCTGGAGAGGTTTATGCTTATGGAGGGTAAAGTCAGGCATCTATGGCAGATCATGTTCATCCACTTGGCCAATTCAAGTCAGAACTACAGTATCCATATACGTCTTGACTACCGCATGTGTGAACTGTTCCTGCAAGTCAGTCGTACAGCAACGTTGTTCTGGGGTTCTGGGCGGTTTCCATCCATAGCATCGCTTTTTAGAACTACCACGTGCAATTGCTTTGGGTGCGAAACGTCCAAGTGCTAATCTCCGCGAGTCCAAACCGTCCGGGCGTCTCCTAAATGAGCAGTCGTAGTCCTCCCTAATCATTGACGAAACAAGGTGCTGCTTTTGGTCGAGATTGGCATGAAAATTCATTCCTACAATTTTTACTGTGTGACCCGCCTGGATAAACCTCCACATTCAACAAGAATTTACTTGCAACCGAACGTGCGATATTTTTCCTATCGGCGCGGTCCCACCACGACCTTCTTGCCCGCCTTTTTCTAGCTTACGATCATAAAAATTCACTCGATTTTCGTCTGTAGATGGTGTGTTCGGCTTAATTGATTGAATCTTTGATCGTCCGATATATCGCGCTCTTTTTATTCGCTTTTGGGTTTTTTCCACGTATACGACTTACACCTGAAGCGTGAGAAAAGCTGTCAGTCCTTCGTTGGTTTAGGTCAATATGTTGGAAATGTTCATTTCCCGCGCGGGTATATGTTGTTTCGGTATATGGATGACGTAGAAACGCAAAAAGACGCAGTTCCATGAGAGCTCAAGAGAGACTGTCTTCAGACAGAAGACTTCGTTCCCAGACTCCTACTGAACTGTAGAATCGCGAACTGTCCTGTTATGCCTTTGTCGACGTTATATCCTTTGACCTGTATGCTTATACTCGTTTCGGTAGATTCAGGCGATATCTCCAGAATATCTCATCAATATGTTCCCATTTTTCAGATGGCCAAACCAAAGTCCATCACATCGAAGGGGAAGAGCAATGTTAGCTCGGGCAAGAAGAAGTTTGCCAATCTCGAGGAGAAGAAGAAGAAGGGCGTGAAGCTGAACCAGGTCGAGCGCAAGAAGATGAGGAAGATCGTCGCTAAGAAGGAGGCAAAGGCGTCCGAGCCTGCTGTGACGCTCACGGAGGCTGAGGAGCGCCTCTTCAAGGGCAACACGCTGGAGAACATCGAGAACGTCGAAGTGATTCAGGATAAAAAGAAGCGCGTTTCGTTCTCGAACAAGCTCGAACTTACCAAGGAGTTCACGAAGAAGGACGTCGTAGAAGCGAAGCCGTCCACAGCGGCTCCTGGACGCAGCATCTTGGCCAAGAAGAATGCAGCTAAGAAGAAGGCTGGGTAAGTAGCGGGTACCGAACATTCATCATATAATGAAACCCGTTTCAGAGCTAAAGTCGAACAGACTGAAGAGAAGAAAGTCGAGGGAGGAAAGATTTTCAAGAAGAAGAGTCCTAAGGTTCAAGTCACCCGCAAAGTGAAGGAAGCCCTATTGACCATGGACCGGAAGCAGCGCAAGGCGTTCCTTCTTCAACTGAAAGCCAAGAAGCAGCCACACTTCCAGAGCGGACAGGAGAGCAAGAAGCTCTGGGAGAAGATCCGTAGCTCGAAGACCTCGGAAACGGAGCGGGAGAAGTGCTTCGACAGATTGGCCGAAGTAGTGAAAGGAAAGTGCGCCACCCTCCTGTACGCCCACGACACATGTCGAGTGCTCCAATGTCTTCTGGACAAGCCCGCGCATCGCGAACAGCTCTTCCAGGAGCTCACACCGGAGCTTCTCCGCATGACGAAATCGAAGTACGCCATCTTCTTCCTCCATAAGATGCTGCGTCTGGCCAGCAAGACCCAGCGGGACATAATCATTAACTCCATTAACGGCCACTGTGTGAAACTGCTGAAGAACAGCACAGCCTCGCAGGCTCTTGAGACGATCTTCAACGACTATGCTACCGCCTCCCAGAGATTCTCCATCACCAGCGAATTCTACGGAACAGATTTTCTTCTCTACCGCGTATGTACTTTAAAACCTTCCAACACTGAAATCTGGCTTTGCAGGACGAAGTAGGAACTGAAGATTTGGACGAGATTTTCAAGAAGTACCCTACGAAGAAGAAGGCCATCCTTGGGAACATTCGTGAGACACTTGAGGCGGTCGTTGACAAGTAAGTTCTAATGCCGCATAGTATTCACTTACCATTTCGTTCAGAGAAGCAGTCAAGCACACGCTGACTCACCGTCTTCTCCGCGAGTACATCACCCACTGCACCGTGGAAGAACGAAACTCTCTGATCTCGCTCATCCACGAACGAGTACCCGAGATTCTGCACACACCCGATGGAGCGCTAGTCAGTATGCAATGCGTCTGGCATGGCACCGTCAAGGAGCGCAAGGTGATGGTCAAGAACTTCAAGGATTGTGTTGTGGCCGCTTGCAAGGAGAGATTCGGTCATCGCGTGCTGTTGGCTATTTTCGACACCGTCGACGATACCGTGCTTGTAAACAAGCATATTATCACTGTAAGTTGAGCCCTCGACTCCTTCTTCTTTGATGTAAATGCTTACAGGAAATCGGAAACAACATCGCCGACGTGTGCCAGGACAAGTTTGGCCAGAAGGTGCTCCACTACCTCGTGCAGCCCCGCGGCGAATACTTCTTGAAGTCCATGGTTGAGGTCTTCGCTTCCGTATGAACCTGTCATCACTGCGTTTGCTAATCGTTGTATTCAGGGTGACGGAAATGAATACAGCAAGAAGAAGCCCGCCGACAGATACGCAGAACTCTTCGCCGGTATTGTTGAGCCTCTTCTCACGTACATGGCTGCCAACATGCGCGAGATTCTCTTCAACCCAGTCACCGTCGACCTGGTTTGGGCCACTCTTCAGGGACCAAGTAAGATTTTCGAGAACAAATCAACTGCTAGAATACACACTGCCTGCAGTCACAGTCTAGACAGATTGCAGACACAGTCTAGATAGATTGCAGTCACAGTCTAGACAGATTGCAGACGCAGTCTAGACAGATTGCAGACACAGTCTAGATAGATTGCAGTCACAGTCTAGACAAGTTGCAGACACAATCTAGACAGATTGCAGACACAGACAACCTAGACAGATACAGATAATTGAAGACATTGCTTTCAACCCTCCATTTCAGACAAATTCGATCAGTTCGAACGCAAGATCAGCAACGAACAGCGTGCGGCATGCTACGCCGCGATCGCCGAAATCGCCAACGAAGAATTCATCCCTATGAACGAGGGACACTACCACGTCGTCGAAGACATGTTCACCCACCTGGCCATCACCAAGATCCTCCGCTCCGAGTCGGCCTTCGAAGTGAGACTATCCGACTACTTCGCCGACCTCCCTCCCGAACAACTCCACGCTTTCATCGGCTGCCAGAAGGGCTGCTTCGTTCTCGTGGCCATGATGGAGCACGGTACTGAGAAGGCACAGAAGGCAGTGAGGGCGGCCGTGAAGCCATCCTTCCTCGCCAAGTACAACAACAAGGGAGCCGGAGTGTTGTTGAAGAAGCTGAAGGCGTAAGGAGGGTGTTGTTATCTTTGTTGTTGAATTGAAGGGTGCCTTTCGCGATTGTTACTGTTGTTGCTATTGTTGTTGTTGATCTTGTAGAATACACTGAAGGAGGTATGCTGCTCAGAGGTGCATCGGACTTCTTGGGGTCAGGATATTTGGTGATAACGCTGTGTGATTCTGGAAACCGGGGTATAATCTACGGACTAGAAGCTCCTTCTTCTCCAATGAGACTACAATGTGGTCTTGATGTTTGTTCTGCAGCCATGGTTTGGATTTCAACACATAAGTCACCTCAGTGATTCATTCTTGGATGCGCACAAGTATGACTTCCTAGAGAAGCAAGCTGTTTTCCTTCAGGGATCCCGGTAGTACGACTTGAGCGCTCCTTTGCTTCTTATCTATTCAGATTTGGATGAGATTATCAGCCAGATCAATTTCCTTATCGTCTGCTCCGCCACAGCGAAACTATTTCCACGATGAGTCGATGTTTGCCGTTCCGCCACTCTGGACGACACTCTGCATTGCTTCTTGGTGTAACGAAGGATGCGTTGCTTCTTGGTGCATCGCTTCTTGTTACGAGATGATCTCATAAAAGAAGCGCTGCATCTCATTGAGATGCGTCGCTTCCTTGCATTGCATTCTGTTCCAAAAAGTAACATATAAGGTGTCCTCGAGCCATCTTCGTAACCACCTGATTAACTTCACTGACCTTTACCCCATTCCAACATGATGCTCCGAGGACGCAACGCTGCCAACGCTGACAACGTCGCCGCTGGGAAGGATGCAAACGCCGGCCGCCCGGTCAAGCGTCACTCAGCCGCCAACAACGGTGGCGAGAAGGGCGAGCCTACGGCCAAGCGCGTGGCCCTCAAAGACGTCTCGAACATTCGAATCAACTCATCGAAGAAGGCGACTCTGAAGGCCGAGAATGTCAAGCAAGGAGAGAGCTATGGAAAGGGTCGACTGGCTAGGGACGTTCCTGCTTCGCTGGATCCCTGTCCCGGCTTCGATTTCGACAAAGAGAATGCGGGCGACCTCCTTAGTGTTTCGGACTACGCAAATGACATCTTCCGCTACTACAAAATGCGAGAGGTTTGTTACTACTTAAGATGTCATTGTATCTAAACTTACAATGTTTAGGGTAGATTCCGGGTGAGCGACTACACCAAGCGCCAGAACCACTTTGCCATTAAAGCGCGCCCTGTGCTCGTCGACTGGATGGTAGAACTACAAGAGCACTTCGGACTCAAGCACGAAACCCTCTACTTGGCCGTTAAACTGATGGACACCTACGTGAGCAGGACAAAGGACATTATTCGCCGTGACAGCTTCCATCTGATCTCTGCGACGGCGATCTTCATCGCTTGCAAATACGATGAGAGCTCTCTACCACTCATCAATGACCTCATCTACGTCAGCGAGGACTCGTTCACCTGGGACGAACTATGCGCCATGGAGAGGCAGATGTTCAAGGTCGTCGGCTTCGACCTCGGCATGCCGCTCTCCTATCGCTTCCTGCGTCGTTACGCCAAAGTTTCCTGGGTGGACATGACCACACTGACTCTGTCACGGTTCATCCTCGAAACGTCGCTTATGTTCGTGGAATTCGTCGTGGTCCCGGACAGTTTGATGGCTGCGGCTGCCTTCTTGCTCGCGCTACGCATGATGAAGGTTGGCGATTGGGTAAGTTGTGCTAGAGCGCCACTGAGGCTAACCTACTCTCTGTTTAGAATCCAGTCCTGGAGAAATACAGCGGCTACAAACTCGAAGACGTCGAACCGCTGATGTGGTCCCTCAACCACATGATGCGTGTGCGACCTACGCTGCCGAAGCATTCCAGGCTCAATCAGATCTTCAACAAGTACAGTGATGAGTAAGTATATCTTTCCTTAAAGTGTGATAGTAACCCTTGTGATTTCAGAACCTTTTTTGGTGTCGCGGAAACTCCCCTACTTGAAGGCGGCAAATCTTCTTCGGAACCTGTCGGTCCTCCGGCTGCCCTCAAGACATGTTGACATTAATGACATTTTTCGTTGACTTAAATAAGGTACTCCCGCGAATTAAATAAAATGGCGTTTGCCGTCATCAGCTTGTGTTTCGTGTTTTGATTGGGGGCGTCAAGTGCTTATGTCAGAAAAGTTGAAGCTCGAAGCCCATAAGGAGAATCGAGTGCCGACTGTGGGATGGGGCAAATAAAAGTGATGTGTCTCCGATACAAATACCAGGTTTCATTTATGGATATAAAATTGCACGAAATTGCGACACCATTCCCAATACAGTGCCTGCAGACAAAGTCTAGACAGATTGCAGACACAGACAACCTAGACAGATAGTTTGAGACATTACGTGCTTTCAACCCTCCATTTCAGACAAATTCGATCAGGCCTCATTTATGGAAGCCGACTGATCTTGCCAGTTTAAAGCGAGATTACCATGAAAGTCGCGGAAATGCTAGGAACGGTCATTGGTGGATAGGAGCTGGCATTTTTCTGGCACTGAGCGTTTGCCAATGCGCAGTTCTGGCACTGATAAAGGGAGTCCACGAAGTGCGATGTTTGGATGGAAACGAAATTTTGTACACTTGTAAGCCTATGGGTACCTAAGAAAACCCCAAAAATTGTCGGCCCATACGCGGTATTCTTAGAGTTACGGACCCAAAATGTTGTGAGAGGACATTTGGTGATAACGCGGTTGATTATGGATACCGGCGTATAATCTACTAGGACTAGAATCTCCCCCTTCTTCAGTGAGACTACAATGTGGCCTAGATGTTTGTTCTACGGCCATGGTTTGGATTTCAACACATAAGTCACCTCAGTGATTCATTCTTGGATGCGCACAAAAACAAGATGTTTTCCTTTGGGACTCGAGCGTTCCTTTGCTTCTTATCTATTCAAATTTGGGTGGGATTAATCACCGCCGAGAGCACTCCTCCCGCGCCAGATCAGTTTCCTTATCGTCTGCTCCGCCACAGCATAACTATTTCCGCGATGAGTCGATGTTTGCCGTTCCGCCACTCTGGACGATACTCTTCCCCACAAACTCTTCTACTTTAGGATGGCGGCCGAACGTCGGCAAAACGCCTTCTTAGGTGGAATCTTCCTTGGAGCGATGGCCACGTTCGTGTTCATGCAGATGATCTCGATCTCTACGGAGCCTCGCCACGTCGTCCCCTTCAGGGAAGAGGTTCTTGATGTCAGGAACGACGTAGTACCCATGGAAAAGAAGCTGTTGCCAAGGGCGGTACGATCCTTTGTGACTGATAGGGCTTTAACTGACCGGAGAAGAACCAGCTCTCCGGCCTCTAGCACCTCTCCTGGCATTAAAACGACACATCCTTCCTCATCTCCTTCTCCAACCTCTATCGCCTCGTCTAAGCGACCAAGAGCAGCGAGTAGATTCCCACCCACGCACCCTTCTTCCATACATTCCACCGCAAACGCGTCAGTTCGCCCTTAAGCCACCCTTCTTAACACCACTTCCTTTAGGCTTGTTTTAATAGACGAGGCAGTGCTTAACTGCCTCACATGTCCCTATCCCAATGGGACAGTGGACTACTTGGTCTTCGGAAAGCCGGAAATACGCAACCCGAAGAAGATGAACCTCTACTACGGTAGCGATGATCCTTCCAAGGACTACTTTCTGCTATTGGGAAACGGCACGGAGCGAGCGGTGAGAAAGTAAGTCTTCTTTGTCTTATTTTTGAGGCTTTTGCTTTGCTATGGCCACGTCTTAGCGCGAAGGCTTATGTCACATTTGGTGACACAAACTGGGGATTAGTCCGACTGTGTTTAAAGCCTATTAAGTGAGGTGTGCGTCGATACTCGGTTTCTTAAGGTCTCTGTCGCATTTCTTAAGTAACTTTTTGTTCAGTTGAGACAGTTGAAAGGGTAGGTTCTCATCTGTGTTTTCCCATCCGACTCGTCGGCTTTACTGCTACTATGCTATATTTAGTTAGCCCTCAAGGGCAACGTACGAAAATATTAGACTGATGCTGATGTCTTCTGTGTTCATGCAGAAGATCAGAAAAGTACATAACCATCCAAAAGTACATAAATAGAATAGTACATGACAGATAAGAGTGCGGACTCGAAGCCAGTTGGAACAATGTTGTAAGATACAAATCAGAGCAAAACCTTTTCTCCTTTTCTACTTCTTTAAATGCTCTACGAGCACCTTCCGAAATGACCTGATCCTGTGGAGATGCAGATCTTTAAATGCTTGCCGGTGTCCCAACTCCAGGGAACGGCTTACAACGCTGTTAATACAGAAACCTATCGTCCTTCTTTACGTCACAGCGCAAAATCCACAACACACATCTTATCAACAAAGCTCTTCTGACGTCCCATAACATAAACAGAAGATTAGCTTCATGGCTGGATTTAGATGTCTTATGTGGTCGTCATCCGACAGATTGGCCATGGTGTAGCTTAAAATAAAGCCACTAGAGAGGCCGTGACAAGACACTAGAGGAGCCTTGAAAGCAGGGGTAGTATAGGACGCGCTTATGTGCGAATTCTCAAATTCCAATGTTTCAATACTATCTGTTGCCCAGTTTCCCACGCCGACTACGGCCACACTGGCTGTAAAGGGCTGTAAAGGACGCTGATGTTTGCTACTTTAGCGGAAACTATTCTCATAGATGACGTCAGAGCATACGGGGCGCGGAGACGCCCTGCAAACACGGAATCCACTCTGTCGCGGGTTGATTTACAAAACCCTTAAAGCCGTGACATTCTTCTGTGACGATCGCATGATCTCGCCCTACTCTTATCACACCCCACGCATGTGAATCAGCCGAATGAGCAAACACCAGGCTCAACTCACCGCCCTACTTCAGATTCCGCTGGACGCTCTATACCCTGGACAACCGCCAATTCTACATTCCTAAGGATGTCAACAGCTTCCTCTTCGACTGGCGGCGCTCCCGGTTCATCAGGTGTCAGAACATCGACATGAAACGCAGCGGCGGGAGACAAGTAGTTCCCCTAGAAGCGGTGGAACACTTTGTCAAACTCCGCGACATGGCGGCGTCCTACGGCTCTACTCTGATGCTCAATGGAGGCACTCATCTGGGTAGTCTTAAGGTTGTAAGCTTCTCTGAAGGACATCCTTGCAGGTTGGTACAGGGAATGCACCATAATCCCACACACTCCGGACAGCGACTTCCACGTTCTCCAGGAAGAACACAACCCAGAACTGCTTAGAGCGCTGGAGACGTCAGATCTCTTCAGCGTCTACTACTCTTTTGGAGTGGTAGGTACATCTACAGTAGTTGTATTGAGTCATTGAGAACTGGGAGTCGTCAGGTTTGAGACCTTGGCTTGAGTTGGATAGGAAAGCCAATTGCACCTAAAAACGTTCCCAACCTCACTGTTGACAGAGCAGATAATCCATACAATACTTATATATGTGTACTAATACTGATAATACTTACCGTATACGGATGCTCACCGGCCTCCAAGAGTTTCCACTATCCTTTTCAGCCCTCCGACTGCTTCCAACTCAAACTGTGCACGAGTCTCGTCAAAATCGACTTCTTCTACTTGTATGTAAACACGACGTTGGATCGATCGTACATCTGCGGAACCTCCACTCCCAAGAGAGTCCGCTTTGCGTACCCAGTGATCACGAAGAACGACATCTGCGTCGGAGATCTCCTCGGGAAGCTCATGTTTGTCCCATGCGAAAGTGAGGCCGTGGTAGAAGTAGGAGGGATAGTGCGCTTAGATGAGTAACACCGATGTTTAGATGGGATTTGGAAAGGAGTGGAGACGGGACTGGGACTCGAATAACTTCGCGTGGGACAACGATGGGACGAATGTGATGATGACCG
>KN171850.1:23343-33794 GCA_000757755.1 Steinernema glaseri
GAGACAGTTGAAGAGTTTGCAAAAACGAGACAGTTGAACGCGATAGGCGGGGGCGAACGGTCGCGCTTTCGGTTCGGGTCAGAGCCCGCAGAGGCGGTCGGCGGTCAAATTGCGGACGCTCGCGCGCTCAATCGATTTGTGCAGTCGTGGTGGGAGCCCAGACCACGCGGGTTCAGAGGGACTCAAGGTTATCAAATAGACTGTCTGTAACTGATGGCCTGCGGGACTTGTCGATGGAGTCGATTAATGTCCTTCTGTCCTACATTTATCTAGCTCATCAAAAACTGAACTCCATGGACACAACGATGATAAGGGCTCAAATGTGGAAGTCGTGACGGATCATGGTTATGGTAATGACCATTGGGATAAGTCACCGCATCAAGTCTAATGGAGGGTGAGACTCGCTTGTTTCCTGCTATAGTTTCGGGTGAGGACTAGTTAGCTCGGCGCGAACGAGGAGCAGCTGTCCGAATAAGTGGAGCTGTTTGAATTCGTATTGACCTTGACATTGGCGCTATAATTCGCGCTTGTTCGTTGGTTATGCTCTCTGGTTCTTAAAGATTAGATGCGCTGTGCGAACGAGGTGTTAAGTGTGCCGCTACCTTCATGGTATTGATTCAACTCGTGCAGACTGATTACTGATACCGTCCAAATAAGAACATGCAGCGTCCCCGGATATATATAAGCTTCTTATATCTCTTTATTCCATAGAATCCTCCTTCACAACCTAGACATCGAAAAAATAGTCGAAACAGCAGAGCATCATGAAGAAGAGCAGCGTGACTATGGAGAAGACGGAAAGAAGGCAGCGGTCGATGACGTTCGCCAGGAATTCCCATTCCAACGCGCACCTAAACACCCTTATACCACAGTCCTTCAGAGGGCACCGCCCACCTCCGTCTCATCTTCTGCTTCTTGATGTGCCTCGTGTTCTGGACGTGCTCCACGCCGGCGGCGACGGCAGTGATAGGTTCCAGGAGCGTGCGGATCCTTCTCTCGTCGTGCTCCTTCTTCTTGATGTGGTCGGTGTACTGCGCCGTCACCGAGGCCAGGTTCTTCTCGTAGCTGTAGCAGGAGGTGGCACTCACGTGCGAGGATATCGAGTCGAACACCTTCTTCGGAGGTGGATTGTCTTTCTAAACAGGTTTTTGTGAATGGGACTCTGGGGAATTAAGCAGTAAATTCAAATTTGTTGTTTACTCCCCTCAAGAGGGATTGTTTACTTGTGAAAAGGAATGATTGGGTTGTCGAATCAGAACGAATTCCAAGTAAAAGTGTGGCCGAATACCACCCAAGACATAGGAAATAGGGACTTCTTTCCACTTCTTGGACAGCTATAGCCCAAAAAAAGACACGCTTGGACCCGGGATCGAACCCGGACAGATAGATTGGTGCTAATAAATCCACTTCACTTATGTCCTTCCTCTCTGTTACATTTCCATTAGAACAACCCTACCGAAAAGGACTCCGCACAGCTCTGAGTGGGACTTACAGCCATGGACTCCAGCTTGTCCAAAAGGACGGGATCTAGATTCCTGGCGGAAAGACGTTTCTGGTCGATGAGGCCAAACTCCGTCCAGAGCTCAAGGAGCGTGATCGGCGGCTCCAGGACGAACGTCATCATGAAGCGGTTGTAGATGAGGTTGCGGACTCGCGCGGAGATCGGCTCGTTGTGCACCTTGCGCGCGTGGATGAAGAGGACGGCGGTGGCCAGGAGCGTCCCGAAGACTATCACAAAGATTATACCCATATAGTACCAACCTAGAGAGGAGAGTGGAGAGGTTAGGCAAGTGCTTAGGGTGGCTACCCATCAAGGGGACGTAGTTGGAGGTGCTCGGCATCTGGTTGACCACCATGAGCATCATGATGGACATGGTGAGGAGTGTGTTGATGCCGAGGTAGAGCTTCTCGTCGCGTTCCGAGGAGCTGGACGACGGCGTGAAGAAGCCGGTGATGGCTACGATGGTGATGATGGACGTTGGAACCACCTAGAGATAGGTCTTTTTTCATAATCCTTTTAGGAGCTAACCAAGTTGATTAGATAGTACAGCGGCTTCCTCTTGATGACCAAGTGGGCATAGAGCATCACCCAAGGCTCCTTGCAGCATTTGAAGAACTGCTCAATCCGCTCAAACTCGAAGCTGATCACCGCCCACTCCTCGTTGTTGGCCATGTTCTTCAGGTTCACCTCCTTCGTCTTTGGGTGGTAGTCGATGGTGCTCTTATCGTGCGTCCACGACGAGATGATGAAGCTGCAGTTCTGCTGGTCGTAGGGGAAGAAGCGCACGTTCATCCGACAGGAGAGCTTGTAGATGGCCGGGAACATCAACTGGACGGCGGCGCCACGCTGCTGCTCGTCCCAGTGTCCTGTTTGGACGATCGCGTTCATGAGGGCTTCGGTACGCTTCTGTTCAAGGCTCTCGCTGAATATTTGGGGTTAAGGCTAGTAGGTATACATCCACCTGAAGATCGCCTAATGTTTTAAAAAAATCGTAAATTCGTAAAGCTAGTAGGTATTCATTGGGCGATCTTCAGGTGGATGTATAGCTTGGCTGTCGTACGTAAGGTCACAGGATCGATGCCCGGAGACGGCATAGCCTTTTTTGGATCTTTCTTTAAGGAGTCGAAGTATCTCTACCCTAAAGACAAACCTGTTGTAGAGATAAGTGTCCGGGATCCATATTTCTTTGTACGGCACAATCGTCTTGTTGATCATGTCGTACTCGTGAGGGTCCCAGTCCAGAAACTCGTCGTACCAATCCTAGAAGGACCTTTTTCCCTAGTATTAACCAATTAACCTACTTGGACCATCCAAACATTGACGACGATGCTCTGGGACCGCTCGTCCACTTCGAGGATTTGGTAGAGACTCATGCTGAGGTTCACTCGAGTGGGCTGGAGATACTCCACCTTGGGATGGACCGTCCGTTCGTAGTAGATCGGGTCTAGCAGGTCGTCGACTAGCCGCCTGTAGGGAGGCACTTGGATGTCCTCATCGGTCGGGTCGTAGCCCGAGTGGTCTTGCAGGGACTCGGTGAGCAGTTCATCCAAGTCAGAGTCGTTGTAGTCTATCTCTACTTCTATAGGGACGTATGTTCGGTTTGAGGGTTCCTCTGGAATTGCGTTATAACTTGGACGAAAGGCGACCTGTCAATAATAACAAAAGACAATCAAAATTAGGACAATCAAATTAGTTGCATAAGTATTACTATTTTGAAGGAAGGGAACCAGCGTGGATGAACCATGTGGATGAACCAGCACACTGTTTTATTGCTATTCCTATGTTTCCAGCCTTTTTCTTTTTATTTTACCTCACGGTATGCTAACTGATCACCGTAATAAGGAAAATATGATGGAAACCCAGTCCAACCCAAGCCTGTGGATGGACCAGCGCACTTCTTATTGCTGGTTCAAATGTCCCTACCCCCAAACTTTTCTATTCTTGCTAGCTCCTTTGTGATCCCCATGTTTCCAGCCTTTTTCCTTTTTACTTCACGATATGCTAATTGATCACCGTCGTAATGAGGAAAATGTGAATCTCTGCCCATCCAGTTCTATCTTCCTTTAATGTCCTCTGAACCAGCGCACCTCTTATTGTGGGTTTTTGGTTTTCCTACTGGCTTCGTTATTCTCCAGCTTTTTTCTTTCTTTTAGTCCTCACGACATGCTAATTAATCACCGCCCTAAAGAAGAAACTATGGTAGAAACCCAGCCCATCCAGCTCTAGCCCCCTTTAATAACCTCTGAACCAACCTGACACCTTCTCCTCCCTTTTCCTCTTCTCGTAGATCTGCCTCTTCACCTCCAGATGTCGGTCGGTGATCTCAGGCGCAGTCTCCTTCTTCAGCGCCGAGTAACCCCACGAGAAGGACACCGACGACAGCTCGACCATCCTGCCCCGTTTCTCCTGCTCTGAGAGGTTAGCTGGAAGGGGCGAGGCAAAGGCCTGGTTTCTTGACGCTCCATACAAGAACACGGAGAGGAGGACGGAAAGCACTGTGGTTACGTGTGACACGAGCATCTGCAAGAGTTCATAAACGTCACAGATGTCCCCGGAATGACCTCGGAAATCGATTTTAGCGCGCGGTCTCCAGGGAGCCGAGGAAGACCCGTGAATTAAAGGCGATGAATTGTTTGAGAGCCGGAGGGTAATTGCCCAGGAACTTTTTGTAGTTCTCTGTTGAATAATTGAAGGGGATCGGGACCCGGGAACGGACCGGAGTTGGCACGGCTGATGTCAAGTGGCGTCGGGAAACCACTTTGGAGGTGGGATAGAAAATGCATACACATCAAAAACAAGCCAAGTTGGGGCTGAGGGTTGGCAGCGACAAAACAAAAGCATCACGCCACTTTTATAGTTCCCGGCTTGAAGTTTTGGCCTTACGGATGTTTTGGAACAGGGAAGTACTTCAAATTACATGGCCAGGCCATGCTTCACCTGACCTGACAGGGCAGTAGTTCCTTGTTTTCAGAGCCAACCTTTAGTCCTCGAGACCTAGAAGGAGATGTTTGTCTTCACGGTCCACTTGATCTGATAGGCCGAATAACAGAAAATTGCCCAGAATGGTAGTTAATAACCGATAGCCTGGAGGAAGCACGGTTCCGTGATCGACTGTACCTATCAAGTCAGATGAACCATGAGTGCAGGAATATTAACCAAGTTGTTTCCTAATGCCTTCATAGGAATGAGTGGGTTGGTCCAACCCCCTCATTCTCCTGGACATAGATAAGTTGTTTTATATAATTCTCGTCTTATTTTGATGGAAAAAGCCTTTATATTTGGGAATGGGAAGTCTCAATAATTGATGACGAAGAAGAGATGGACATTGCCACGTTTGATATCTATATCTTCACCAAAGCTATTTGCGGCTTCTTCAGTTTCCACAATGGATAAATTGAGGGAACAACTGCGCCTATTTTAACATTAACAACCGACTGTCATTTGGCTCCAAGAAAAGACTGTGGTCAAGGACCAAGAAGTGAACAAGAATTATTCCTGGCCTTGTCCAAGACCTATGTAATGGACTTCCGCTGCTTCGACTTGATAAGGTCATATTAGAGCAACGTGTAAATAATCTTCCGAAAGGGTTCCGTTCCCATGGCCAAGCAAAGTTAAAACATCAACGATAGCACCCTCAAGAACAGACGTCAAACCTAGCAAGTCCATCGAATTCATGTAGATCATATTTCTCAAAAGCTGGAGGAACAAAGAGTTAAACCATAGTGCAAGAAAACGGACTCAAAAGACCCAAAACAAGTGGACAACACCCCCTCAAGGACAATGTTGCCAAATCCGCAACATGGCCACAAAAAATCGAACAACTCGCATCGTGGAAAGCTAATAGAACGGAAGTGGTCCCGAGCAGCAGCACCTCCACATCCGCCCTTGACGTGTGGCACGGCGCACAAATTAGGCGGAAAATACGCGGGAGCGCACAATTATCGCGGTGGCGGCGGCGGCGGTTCACTCAAATAACTCATAGGAGCGTGGCGGGACCGCGGCCGGGGTCCCGATCTCGGGCGAAGGACATGGTGGCGGAACTCGCGAAAACAAATCTTGTGGATTATGCGCGAAACCACGGCGTCGAAACAAACCCACTTTTATGCATATATTTGTCCCACTCCTGAGGTGGCCCTCCACGCGCGATCGATGATGCATTCGGCGGTATTCATAAAAATAAAGGAGTCCGCCCGGCAGGGGCCTCGAGCCGCCTGCTACCTTCGGGAGTGCGCAATCCAGGAAATGAGAGCGAGCGCGGGTAATTTGGTGTCGCCGCCGCCCTAGGCTCCATAAATGACACTTTTCGCGTTTCGCGCCCTGAAATGACATTCGTGATGACATTTGGCCGTTGGGGACGATGTTGAAGAGGGGAAGGGGGAGGGAGAGGCGCGGAGAGGACAGATAGAAACTTGTTGGTGCCTTGAGTTGAGGACCCGAGAAGGGTGAAGAAGATTCATTGGAAGAAGAACAGGATTAGGATATGGACACACTCATAAGGGGACCTTCTTAAGGGTCTCCCAATGATTTATATGAGACTTAACGAATAAGGAGGGAGTTACCTGCTAATGAATGAAGCCTGAAGGGTATAAATGAGGACCCAAATCAAGTGAAACCGACGAGTCACTGATGATGGAGCTTCGAAAGCGCCGACTACCGTATCCTAGCTCGACAAAATCTATCTATAGGTCAACGGAAGATCGTGGGAATCCAACACGTCAAATAAGGATGTTTTGATGGATAAGGACATCAAATAAGGACGGCAAATAAGGACAAGAGACTCTTGTGAAGGTCTCGCCGAGAAATGCCTGATTTTACAATCCTACGATACAGTAGTCGGCGCTGTTTGGATTACGGTAACTTCTGCGTCTTCTTGGCTTGATTCACTGGACGAAGAAGCGCGTTCAGCTGGCTCACGAAGAAGAGTGCCCCTCCGTTGTGCTGCTCCAAGACTGAAATGTCGCAACTGAAACGATGGCTCTCGAAGAAGGAGAAGAGTGACAGGATGAAGTGAGTTGACATACTTGAACGACTGCGCAATGCTCTGCTTTCAGTTGCACCGTCGGAGGTCCAGATGTCAGTTCACGCCGCAGGAGTGGCGCCTTCAGCTGGCTAGCGAAGAAGAAGCGTAGTCGTAGTGTCAACCTGGAGCTTGAATCGACCTTCGCCGAAGATGTGACGATCCAGTCGCCGTCACCACGAGTGGCCCAAGCCGACCCGCGAGCCGATAATTCTGACTTGTTTGTGAATGTGAGGAATCTAGCTTGTCGTTCACCATCTATAGAAGATGCTTGTTGTAGGAGCAGAGAAAGAAGTCCACAGAAGAGGAGCCTCGACGGACGACCCACCTGAAGCGATGGTTTTCGAAGAAGGGGAAGACTGACAGAGTGAAGTAAGTTTGACGACTTGTACAACTTCGTAATTCATGCTTTTAGTTGCACCATCGGAGGTACAGAAGCCAGCTCGGGATCGAAAAGTAGTGCCTTCGGCTGGCTCACGAAGAAGAAGCGCAGTCAGAGCTTCCATATCGGCTCGACGTACACCGGAAACGTGACAGCTGTTTCGTCCTCATTTCTCGATGAATCCCAAACGGTGAGAGATCTGGCTTATCGTGTAACTGTAAAGCTGAAGCTTGTAGGGCTCACGTTCTTCCCCTGCGAGATGGTCTCTGAGGTCCAAGAAGACACAATCGCTCTCCAAGAAAGGCTACACCGGAAAGTTAGTTCGGAAGATTCTTCAAATATGCAACGCTCTCCTTTCAGTTCTACATTCAGTGGCTTGGAAACCAAGAGTAGCGCCTTTGGCTGGTTCAAGAAGGAGAAGAGGACTCGCAGCGATGATTTCGGATTGGATTTATCTGCTTTCGCAAATTTGACCCTGGACGACGACTCTGAAGTGCTGACGCATGACAAGAAGAAAGGATTTCGTTCGAGGAAGGCGTTCACCCTCAAGTGAGTTCGAGCAGAGCGTAGAAGTATGGAATCTGGATCTTGTAGTTCTACGATCAGCGGCCTGGAAGCCAGTTCTTCTAAGAAGCGCAACTGGCTCGCGAAGAAGAAGAGAAGCCGCAGCGTTGATTTTCAATTCGACTCGACGTACCTTGGAGGATCGTTAGTGAAAGTCAGCCTTCTGATCTACTTATAGTTACGATTTAGTCCCACGATAGAAAGCGCCCTAGAAATCGAGTCACGAGTGCTACAGGACGGTCCGCGAGGCGACGATTCGGGAGTATTCTTAAATGTAAGGGATCTATCTTGTCGTTTACCCTCTATGACGAGTGTTTGCAGGGTCAATCGCCCAGAGGAGAAGAACTTTCACCGACGATCCAGCAGTCGATGCCTCCACTGGAAGCGGAAGAGGTCTATGCCCGCATAAAGATCGATTTTTCGGCTGATATCAAGAGACTGTGTGAAGGCGAGGACGACTACAACTTCTGATGCTTGCTGGAGGTTCCTGTGCGCCTAGGACTCCACTTTTTGGTTCTTATCAAAGGACAATGATTCTGTGAATGTAACGTGTGTTCAAGGCGGGTTAACAATGTTCTTCGAAATCGTATCGCCCTCACACCAAACGATCCTTCGTGTAGGACCTCCTCAGGCCTTGTTCATCAAGTGACCTCGGCCTTGCATGGCTCCCTCTCTGGCACATGATAGTTCGGTGAGATTTACAATGCTTCTAAAGTTGTTTTAAGGTGTTGTGGCAATGCCCCGCCAAACAAACACAGTTCAAACCTTTCTGCCTCCAGGGGAAACGTCTGCCCAACCGGTTTCCCAGGACACTTTCAGAGTCAACAAAACGCAAACTGTGCTATTAACTCCGTTTACTCATTGCGTCGACGCCACATAACTGTCAAGTACATAGTTTTCACGTTGGCTTCGCCGGCCTACTCTGTATGTAAGTTTTCTTGACCAGAGATGGTCATTTTGCGATTGTGGAAGGCTTTTACGGCTTTGGTTTAAGTAGATCAGGCCTGCTAGTTTCTGCTAAGATTTATCTTCCAAGGAAAGGATAATAGGGCATCTTATGCTACTTGAAGACCCTAGATCCACCACGTTCGAGATCTCATCCCCCGATTATCACACGTTCCAAACCGAATTAGGCACTGCACAGGGCTTAAGTTTGGCACTACCCGAAAGGGAGGTAAATCGTACCTAAGACGGACCAATCCAGAAATAGAACAAGTACAGAGACCAGGCAATAGTTCAGGAGAGCGCAATGTGTCACTCCACATGTCCGCGGCGCATTGCGGAAGCACGAGGAAAGTGCGTTCCCCGGAGAACAATGATTTACTTTTGATCTATAGCCGTCCCATTTAGGCAGTTATCCGGCTACTTTAAGATGAAAAAACGGGAATTAGAGTCCGATTACAACTGGAGACCAAGATTAAGGGCGCATAGATCAAGAAGCGCTTTGAGGGGGCAATCCTCGCGTCTAAGCACACTTTAATGGCGTTAATGAGGCACTTGAGGAAGAATAGAGATCGCACTTTCGTTAGTTCCATACGCTTAACACGGAATTAAACCTCTGGGTTGATGGTTATAGATTTGGGCCAATTGGTGAGCTCCTTAAGGCTAACCATGAGGGTGGGTTGACCATAACCATGCGGGTAGGCTAACCATCTCTACTCTATTCTTCCTCAAGTGCCTTAAGGCTAACCGTAACCATTTCGGGACTAAAGGTTCACAGTTTTGCTCCTTAAACCCCAACATGTTTCTTGTTCTAATACTCACCATCGCATAGTCCACCAAAAGTGCATTCTTCCCACGGCCTTCCATTAGTCCTCTCCGGTCATCTGTCTTCCCAACACCTTAACCTTCTCCACCCCATCCCGAACCCACCCTCAACCCCGACTCAATAATAGAACCCGTCCTAATAGGTTTGTCAAACACGGGAACCTGTCGCTTTCCCTTTCCGCGCCTTCTTCAGTCCGTTTTATCGCCTGGCGAGATCCACCGTTGTCCCCCCTCCTCCAAGGTCTTTGTCTCCCTCCTGTGGTCACGAAAGCTCGTCGAGAAGCCGATCCAATCAATCGTCGTCGCCGCCACCGACAGCTTCTTCCCCGCTGCCCGGTCTCTATTTGGGAGCTTACAAGGCGGCCGTCTTGCAACAGTCGCGGAATGCGGTTTCGGACAATGAGCGCGCGCGCGACCGCAGATGATCCCGCGCCGGACGGGTTTTTCATCGCGGATCTGCTTGTGACTGATGACTTTTTATCATCGCCGCCGCGTAGAACCCAGGCGCCGACAAGATTACCCGAGGCCGACCGACGGCTTCCGGCTTCCGAGATCCGATCGTCGACCGGCGGGGCTCAGTCGCCAAGATGGGCTTATCAGTGAGCGCCGCCGCGAGAGTTGCGGTCGCGCGCAGTGGCCACGATTAGTCCAGCGGCTAATGAGTTTGACACCGAGATCCGGTTTACGACGCGCGTCCGGTGGGCTACGCGGCCACTACAGGGTGTTGTTTTCAGGCCTTCGAGGGCTTCGAACATGTTGCTGCCAGCGCTTCTTTCGCTGGTGCTCCTCGCCACTGCACAAAAGGTTGGTTTAGGCACGGTTTTGAGGGTTTATGGGTGCCTTATTTTTAATTTTTGAGCCTATCCATGAGTTTTTTAGTTATCCTACTAGGATTTCTTGGTCTTGAGAGTGAAGTCCCTTTTGATGACTCTAAGGGTAACTTACATGTTAGAGTCAAACCAGTAAAGCCTTTCTTGGCACAGGAAGGGTCCCAACCAGGGCTGTGCAAGTCTCGAGTCTCTGGTCTCGGGTCTCGGGGTTTTGGGGGTTTTGGCCGAGACTAAGTCTCGGGTCTCGGTCTCGGGTAAAATGCCGAGACTCGGCCGAGACTTTTCGGATGATCTTCGGACAAGCTTGGACGTGAATGCCTTGCAGAAGCTGCTATTTTTAAAGCTCACTATTCAACAGGAAGAATACTACTCTCTATGAATTATTTGCTA
>KN171850.1:33980-46887 GCA_000757755.1 Steinernema glaseri
GTTGAAAACGGTCTCGAGTCTCGGGTCTCGCACAGCTCTGGTCCCAACCACCTCCTTCTCATTGAGCATTGAGCCTTCTTCTTACTAATCTTACAGAGGGTTACGCGGTCATAGAGGGATATGGTCATCCACGTTTTTCCATTAATTGAGCGGCCACTTCCTTAGGATACCTTTGAATCGAAACAATCCGAAGGACAAGCCCCAGAATAGCCTCAGTTCTTCTCCTAGTTTACAGTCTTCTTTTCCTAGTATACCTGGGATAGTGGATAAGCTTTGAAATTTGTAACATTTTTGTTGTATTCCTATAAAGACCTTGCTGGCTAGTTTAGCGTCATGGAACAGTTTATATTCGTGAATGTTTCTCCTCCTAGCATTTCATGTTCTCCTGGACTAGATCCGTGAATTTTGAGTGTGTGGCATCCAATAGATAAGCGAGTGGAAAACGCTATTCTTTTCTTTTGCTACTTGCATGAGACCACAAAGGAAACTGGTCAATGCGATTAACTAAACAAAAACAGTGTTTTTCATGTTTACCCGTTATCTCCAAATTAGATCACTGATTTGCTCTCCGATATGAGCCAAAAAGCTGGTCAGATCTTCTTATCCGCTTTTCAATTGTGGCGATTTACACTGAAGAGGGCTATCATGCACACTTTCTGAGTGTTTAATCCGGTCATCGACATGACTCACTCAGCGATGGACTCCTGAAGGTCGCGCTTTCCATTCCGGTTTTTCCTCCTAAGATCTCTTTTGCTCTTTGCTCAGAAGAAGCAGTTCCTGACGGAAAGGAGATCTGACATAAAACAAGAGAACGGTAGTCTCTTAACAAGGTCAAATTAATTTATATAACCATTATCTATGCTACGTCTAGGTGGTCCTACTTGACGAGGTAAAATCCACTTTATCTTAAGCAGAATTTAGCGAAAATATCAATTACAGTAAAGTGCGTCTCTTTGCATATCTACAAGATCTCTTGTGACCTCATATGACCTACGAGGTTATGATATCAAGGCTACAGTAGCCACTGGCCTTTAAATGAATGGTTGGACCTCTCACGCGTTATTCCACAACTTATACTGTTTGCAGCTGTTGAGAATACTCTCTTTGCCTTCTTGGAGGGTTTTTCTATACATATTCGACTCTCTCAAAACGCTAAATTTAGCTTAGAAGCCTCTATCACCACTATAACTATTCCTTCTTCAGACCCTCGCCCAGCACGTCCAGAACGCCCAATACAATGCGTACAACGCAGTGCCCCGCCAGAACGTCCATCACTACTACAACCCGGCCGAGGCCTACAGTCCCTACTACAGCCAGCCGGCCCAGCCGCCTCCATTCGCCTACCCGGGCGGCGGCTACCCTAGCATCCCGGTAAGCGTAAAGCGACCGACCTACGGACCCTCCTACGGGCCGTCCTACGGCCAATCGTACTTACGGGACGAGGTGCCCCAGCCACAGCGGCGCATCATCAACAACGTCATCAGAATCGACGTCGCGGACGGTCAGGCGCCCTCCCAGGCGACCACCCACGTCGCCAGGCCCAAGGCCGGCATGCAGAGGATTACGGTAACGAAGGACTTCGACGTGGCCAGGAGGAGTTTCGTGAGTGGACACCCGGCGAGCGAGCAGGGCACCAAGCTGGTAGGTCCTTATCTAGAAGGGGCTGTTTTGAGGAGAAGGAGGATCTCTAGGTCAAGGTGAAGGCGGTGGTGGCGGCGAACGCGTCCACTCTGCAGAACATGGACAGAGAGCGCTTCGTGGAGCAGCTGAACGAGGAGCTGGACATGACGATCCCGATGGTGCTGGAGCGCATCGACCACATGCACAAGGAGGAGCAGCTTCCGCAGCAGGTCGAGAAGGTGGGTTAGAGGGGGACACATGCGGATTATATGAAAAAAGATCACAGGGCAAAAAAAATGGCAAAGTATGAACACTATTGTGATGGTTTTAAAGTTCGGGGACCTCACAATTGATTTTTCCATAGTCTCTAAGGATAGGGCACTATTGAACGATGGATTGTCCTACAGGTGTACGGTACGCAAGCACGCGAGAGATGAAAAGTTCTTGATCATGAATGGGTCCAGAAATGAAGGAAATGTGGCCAGGGGATCAGAAGCGGTGGGGAATACATTAATTGTGGTTTTGGACCCAGCGAACAATGCATCCTTTAGATAGTCTGTGGCATTTCTGTGGTCCTGACGCGACAATTTGTTCCAATAGCCTACTACCGCTCCAGAAGGAATCTTGTGAATCGGGGTCAAAACTCCAATATGTCATTAGGGCTGCGCAAAACGCAAAACCCAGATGTCAAAACTCAAAAGTCAAAACTCTAAAGCCTCAAAAACTCAAAAGTTTACATTTTTTAAATAATTGAAAATCATCGAAATCGCTCGCCGCTAAACATTTCTCTGCTTTCCTTCCCAAAATCGCTTTCTTCCTGTCGGAAAAATTGTTTTTTTTTTCTTGACAAATTGACAAATTCGTGCTTTTCCTGAAGATTTTGACTTTTGAGCCAAAATCTCAAAAAAGTCAAAACTCAAAACTCAAAAGCCAAAAAAGCCTCAAAAGGTCAAAAGTCGCACAGCCCTGATGGTCATGTTTGCTGGACTCCTTGATGCCATTTCCACTTGTGATCTTTTTACCGACAACGACATGCGTCTTATAATTCCCCACGCCTCTTCCAGGTCATAACCCACTCACTCTCGAACAACATCAACCCCACGAAGCTGGACCAGGAGCTGGCGAAGCAGGTGGAGACGGAGCTGGGGACGAACGTGCAGGACAAGAAGGCCGAGCGGAAGAAGGACGACCAGGCGGACAAGACCATCCGCAAGGAGCTGGAGAAGGAGGTGGAGAAGAGCGTCGGCGACAACTCGGACACCGACGACATCGCCAAGGAGCTGGAGAAGGCGATCGAAGAGGCTGAGCTGGAGCGTCTTGAGAAGACGAGTCCCATGCCACCCCCTCCTCCTCCTCCCATGGAGAGCACACTCAGTTTCGGCGAACTCTTCGGCGCGGTTACGGTAGCTAGCAGTTTAGGTCCCGAGGTGTCAAGTGCCACTTCTACGGAAGCACCTACGGAAGCTACTACACAGCAAGCGGCTACAGAAGCCCCAGAGGAAACCACCCAAGAAGCGACTACCGTAACCGAAGAGCCGTCGACGACAGCGCCAGAAGTCGAAGTTCCCGGCAGCAGTGTGGTGACCGAGGCGACGGTAACGAGCCCTACCGTTCCTACGGCCGAGACGACGTCGTTCCAGGAGGAGGCGCCGAAGACGACGGAGGAGCCTTCGGTGGACTACTCCATGCAGCCGGACATGACGACGGCGCCGGCGGAGGTCGACTACAACGTCGACGAAGAGAAGCTCAACAAGGCGCTTGTCACAGGAGAACCTATCTCGGCTACCGTAATCGTAAGTGAAACACCGGAGCGCACGGCCACGAGCACCGCTTTGCCGCCGCCCACTAGCACTGAAGCGCCCGCTTTTGTCACTGGAGAGGCTTCGGAAGGCGCGGAGCCGGAAGAGGCTTCTACCGTAGCCTCGTCGACGGTGCAGCCTTCTACTGCAACGACCGAAGAGTCTTCAACGGAGGAGGCGACTGGAGCCTCTACCATAGCTTCATCGACTGAAGAGCCTTCTACCGTAGTCATTCCGTCACTGGAGCCTTCTACCGTAGTCCTATCTACCGAAGCTCCTGCTTTTGTTACTGAAGGCGCTTCGGAGCCCCCTTCTACCGTAATTCCCTCCACAGAGGAGTCTTCTACCGTAGTTTCTTCGACAGTGCAGCCTTCCACTACAATGGAAGCGACCGAAGAGTCTTCTACGATGGTCAGTCCGTCAGAGGAGGCTTCTACCATAGTTTCATCAACTGAAGAGCCTTCTACCGTAGTCCTATCCACTGGAGGCGCGTCGGAGCCCACACCGGAAAAGCCTACTACCGTAATCCCCTCCACAGAGGAGTCTTCTACCGTAGTAATAGAGTTCACCACCGAAACTCCTACAGAGAAACCTTCTACCGTAGTTTCTTCGACTTCAGAATCTGCCACGGAAGTCTCCTCACCTGGAGAAATGTCTACCCCTCTCTCTGAAGAACCCACTACCGTACCCACTGTGACTGAAGCTTTCGAGAAAGAAACTAAGGGTCTTCCGGAGGCTCCACAACCCACAGAAGGCTCCTTAGGAATGTCCACTACGCAGCAAATGAAAGAAGAAGGGTCGGACACTTCTCTCTGGCCGAAGACGACCGTCGAAGAAGAAGAAGAAGAGGAGGAGGCGGAGGAGGCTAAGGAGAGGACCCAGGAGGGGAAGCAGGAGACCGAAGCGCCCCTCCCGAAGTCGGTCAGTCGCGTGCACCCTACTTCGCCCTTCCAGGGAATGACCAAGGAGGTCTCCGAGACGGTAACTGAGAAGGGTGCCATGACGACTACGGTAGCGCCATTGGAAGAGGCCGGAGAAGCAGAGGAGGGCGAAACTACGGTGTTTCCAGAAGTGCAATCGACTCTGGAGAGCACAACGGAATCTCCAAAGGAGGAGCCTTCTACGGTCCCCTCCCAGGAGACAGGGCTGGAAATCGCCTCGGGAGCACCTCTTCCAGAAGCCACGACGGCCCAAACAACGAAAATAGAGGAGGAAGCAGGTCTCGAAGCGACTTCAGGGTCTACCACAGAATCACAAGTAGAAACTGCTACAGTGGAAGCTGTTCCAATGGCAACAGAATCTCCGTCATTCGTGACGGAAGCCCCGGGATCGACTGAGGAAACCTCGCTTCCTTCCACAGCTCTGCCTTCGGAAGAACCCAATCTTGAAATGACTACTGTAGAATCTACAACCACCATTGCTGAGGAAATCGCTCCTGTAAGTACCGTATCACAGATGGAGTCAACGGAGACTTCTGGAACCCAGGCTACGGTAGAACCATCTCCAGAATCCGCAACTTCTATCCCTGAGGAAACCACTCCAGTGAGTACGGTAGCCCCTGAGGAGCAAGGAACGACTGAAGCACCAGTGGAGTCGACAGAAACCACTGGAATCGCCGAAGTTTCTGAAGTTACGCTTCCGGAACTCACCGGAAGCGAGGGGACGACTCCTTCTTTTAAAGAAGCGGAGAGCAAGGCAACAGAGAGTACGGTAGTGGGCGAAACGACGACGCCGGCTTTCAAAGAAGCTACGGAGCTGCCAGCAGAAACCACGACAGAAATTGAAGCCAAATTGACCAGTTTGAAAACAACGCCTTCAGAATCTACAGTACCCACAGAGACAACTACAGAGGCTGAATCCATTGAAACTACAACGCTCCCTGGAACGGAATCGGCTACGATGGAAAGTGCTTCGGAATCGACTATTCCTACCAGTGAAGTTCCTCATGAAACTACGGAAATTCTTACTCCGGAGTTTACTACCGTAATCCCAGAATCCACGACCCTACAGACTACGGAATTAACTGGAGAAGGCACAGAGAGTTCGGTTCTCCCGACAGAATCTCTACCTTCTGGGACGGAATCGACTGTTCCTACGGAGGAAACAACCTCACTGAGCGTTGAGACCACAGAAGGAGCAGCAGCAGAATCGACTACCGTACTACCTTCAGGAGGTACAGTGGGTCCTGAGTTGACAGAATCTCCCTCCTCAGTCGGATCGTCTTCCGGAACCGAGTCCACAGTAGAACCATCTCCAGAATCCACAACTTCTATCCCTGAGGAAACAATTCCAGTAAGTACGGTAGTCCCTGAAGAGCAAGGAACGACAGAAGTACCAGTGGAAGCAACCGAGACTCCGACCCTCCAAGAAACTACCACTGAAGCACCAGGATTGACCACCGTATCTGAATCGACAGAATCTCCCTCCTCAGGCGGAACAGTAGAACCATCCCCAGAATCCACAACTTCTATCCCTGAGGAAACCACTCCAGTGAGTACGGTAACTCCTGAGGAGCAAGGATCGACAGAAGTACCAGTGGAGTCGACAGAGGCTCCAGCCCTCCAAGAATCCACCGGAAGAGCAGAGGTTTCTGAGGTCACTCTTCCGGAACTAGCTGGATCCGAGGCTACGACGCCGTTCTTCGAGGAGGCTGAAGTCACAGCGGAGAGCAAGGCGACGGAGAGTACGGTAGCGGGCGAGGTGGAGACGACGACGCCGGCCTTCGAGGAATCGTCCTTAGGAACTTCCGCACAAACGGAAGAAGCAACGATACCACTTGTGGAGCAATCAACTACGGAAGTCCCTGCGGAAGCCACAGAATCTAGCAGTTCCACTGCTGAAGCTTCTACTGAGACTCCACAAGAGGAATCTACGGTCGCTACTCAGGTTTCTGGAGCAGAAACTGAGGAAGCTCAACCCACTACCGTAATCTCAGAAACGGAAACACCTGAACCAACAGCTTCAACAACACCTGAAGCAATAGAATCCTCTACAGTATCCTCAGAAACTCAGACGCCCTTGCAAACTGAAGCTTCTCAGCCGAGCAGTGCCTCTACAGAGAGTCCACAAGAAGAATCCACCCAAGAAGCCGGCGAAGAAACCGAAGCTCCAGCAGAAGCGACAGAGTCCACTACCGTGACTTCAGAAACAGAAGCCCCTGAAGAAGCCTCTGAGGCATCGTCGACCACTGAAGCGACCGAAGTTGAGTCGGAAACTGAAGCCCCGGAGGAAGAAGAAGAGGAAGAGAAAGCGGAATCAGAAGCCACTACCTCCGAGCCAAGCGAAGAGGCTTCTGAAGAGGCTACAGAGACAGAAGCGCCTCCCTCGGAGCAGGAGGAAGAGACGTCCGAAGAGCTGACGACCCAGTTCCCTCGGAGGACCATCAAGGTGGAGGAGATCGTGCCGACGAAGGCGGTGGAGGCGACGTCGGCCGAAGTGGAGACGACGGCGGAGCCGACCGCCGAGCCTCCAGAAGTCATCGTGCCTTCGAAGGCCGTCGAGTACAAGAGCGCCGAGGAGACGACGCCGATGGAGGTGAGCGCTTCGCTTGGGCTTGCACACACTACCGTATCCCCCGGATTGAACATGTGAGAAACGTTGCCTTTTAGGTCACCGAGGAACAGACCACCACGGAGGTGCCAGAGACGGTAAGGAGGGGATTTTAAGGAAACGAGAGACCTATAAAGTCAGATTTTGAAACGTTTGAGTTTTTAAAATATTTTAAAATTTTCTGAAAAATTTTTTTTCTCTTTTTAAATTTGAAATTTTTAAGTTTGTAAAATTGTTTTAAAATTTCTAAAAAAACCTTACAGTTCAACGACCCCAGGAAGTAAATCGCTTATATCTCTCAGATTTTAAGTTGTTGAAATTTTTTGAAATTTTCTAAAAAAAATTATCTCTTTTTAAAATTAAAATTTTTGAGTTTTTAAAATGCCTTTATCTTCTCCCGAGGCTAAGGACTTTGCCATTTAGACCACCGAGGAGCAGACCACGACTGAGGAGTCCGAAACGGTAAGGTTTACAGTTCGTATATCACTGACAATGAGCGTAATTGCCTTTATCTTGGATGTGAAAAGCCCCTGGGTGTGAATCCTCTCCTTTTCCAATGTTTCACTTCTTTAGACCACTTACGCAACGACCGAACTCGAAACTACAATCCTAGAGGAAACTGCCACCACTGTTGAGGTAAACATGATCAGGGTGGTGGTGTAGAGTCCGTTCCTTCTTTCGGGTCGTTGGGTTGGACTTATATGTGTCTATTTTCTTTTGTTACCAATTCCGTCGGTCTTTAGACCGCTGCCACTTCAACGGAAGCTCAAATTCCACAGGAAACGACAGAAACTCTTACCCCAGAATCAACAATCCAGCAGTCAGCAGAGAGTTCCCAAGGAACCACGCCGTTCTTCGAGGAAGCCGAGGTGACCGCGGAGAGCAAGGCGACGGAGAGTACGGTAATAAACGAGGTCGAGACGACGACGCCGACCTTTGAAGAAGTAGAAGTGACGGGTGCCAGCAAGGAGACGGAAGCTACCGAGATTACCGAGTTGCTAGAAACCACGACTGAGATTGCACAATCTACAGTACCCCTAGAGACAAGTACAGAAGCTGTACCCACTGGAACGGAATCTGCTCCAGAAACAACCACTTCGACTGCTGAAGCACCAGGACCGACTACCGTATCTGAATCGACAGAATCTCCCTCCTCAGGCGGAACAGTAGAACCATCCCCAGAATCCACAACTTCTATCCCTGAGGAAACCACTCCGGTGAGTACGGAAGCCCCTGAAGAGCAAGAATCGACGGAAGTACCAGTGGAGTCGACAGAGGCTCCAGCCCTCCAAGAAACCACCGGAAGAGCAGAGGTTTCTGAGGTCACTCTTTCGGAACTAGCTGGATCTGAGGCTACGACGCCGTTCTTCGAGGAGGCCGAAGTCACAGCGGAGAGCAAGGCGACGGAGGGTACGGTAGCGGGCGAGGTGGAGATGACGACGCCGGCCTTCGAGGAATCGTCCTTTAGAACTTCCGCACAAATGGAAGAAGCAACGAGCACGGTGGTCATCCAAACAGAATCTACAGCTCAGCAGTCAGAATCTGCCACAGAAACCACGCATATCACTGTTCCCGGAGAGGAAACCCCGGAATCGATTCCCAGGGTGGAGGTAAACCCGTTGGCTAAGAATTGGCTCGGTGTTGTAATGGTGTTTAGTAGTCCGTCCTTTTTATTTGTTGGGTTAGGTTGGTCGAGTTCGTTCTACGTTGTGCTAGTAGTGTAGATTCAGTCCTTTCTATCCGTTCCTTTGGGCTACTTATGGGTGTTAAGGTGCTTTGTCCTGTCCCAGGCTATTAATTATCTTTTTTTCAATTCTGTTGGTCTTTAGACCGCCGTCACTTCAACTGAAGCCCTCCCTACTACTGTCCTTGTAGAGGAAACCACTCCCTCGGTAGAGGTAGGCTTTTGTGGTTAGGTTAGGTCCTGGTTTATCGAATCGTTCTTTAGATAACAGAAGCACAAAGCACAGAAACGCCAGAAATTGTAAGTTTTTTTCATTGAGAGGCTGATTCTGTCTTATAAATGTAAGCCCATTGACCCATCCGCTCTTTAGATCGTTTTCACCACAACCACGGTTACGGTAGAGGAAGTCACGGAAACCACTCCCGCGGTGGAGGTAATCCTATTGATTAGGATAGGGTCTTCGTGCTTTTGTTTGTGTTTGAGGGAGGTGTAGTGTTTAGAGGTGCTTTGGTGCTTCTTGTCTGTTCAACTTAATTTTTGTCTTTTAAAGGCTTTCGTTTTATGGATGAACTATTCTACTTACTCTAA
Organism: Steinernema glaseri; assembly: GCA_000757755.1. NCBI lineage: Eukaryota > Metazoa > Nematoda > Chromadorea > Rhabditida > Steinernematidae > Steinernema > Steinernema glaseri. The sequence goes on from KN171850.1 coordinate 43,221, forward strand.
TTCAATTCTTTTAGTCCACTTCAACGCCAACAGAACCGAGCACGGTGGCTTTCAACGTCGATGAAACGGAAAGCACCGCGGTAAGTACCTCCTCAATTGTGATTAATCAATTGGTCACTAGATTAAACAGGAACAACTAAACACTAATTTTTAGACCCCTCCGACCACGACGGCCCCTCTCATCACCACGAGGCCTCTCGTCCAACAAGGTAAGGACTGACGGGAGAGTAGAGAACCTGTCATCACTTAACACGGTCAAAAATTTTGCATTTAAGCAGTTAGATGGCTAAGATAACCCAATTCTTTGGCAGTAAGACAATAATTTCAACAGTAACACTTACTTTAGCGTGGTTGTTATCGTTGTCCTGGGCAAGCAGTTGATCAATTAAAGTAAAACAACATTAGGGCCAAAAAAGGAGTTAAACTTCCACAAATACGCTCGAAAGCAACAATCCGGAAAAATCCGAGGCGAACTTTTTTGTTTTTCCGCCTCCTCGCGTAAACAACGCTCCCCTAACACCATTCATCACAGGCGTGTGTCCCGTTCCCAACGACGCCGAGGATAAGACCAAAGCCGACGTGCTCTTCTTGGTGGACAGTTCGTCGAGCATTCCACAGGAGCAGTTCCAGAGGGCGCTCAAGCTCATCGGCGACACGGCCAAGCAGTTCAAGAACATCGGACCGGATGGAACTCAGGTTGGTGACTATTCTAAGAGAGAAGTAGAAACTTCTCATGAAGATGAAGAGATGCTCTGTTCATTAGAGATAGGAAGGTTCTAGTTAACTGGATCGATTTTTGGGTGTCTGAACAAAACAGTTCGAAAAGTAGCCATAAACACAAAAGCAAGAGGTGTGCCCATGTCAACAAGGAAGAGAATAAACTGCAAGTAGCAACAAACCAACTAATTAGTTTCTATAAATAAACACAGTAAGTGACATCCAAAAAGGCCATCTTATTTGCACCAACCCAATAGTTAAATGGATCACGGTATGGGCAAAAAAAAAGAGTAAGAGATAAACAAAGCTCGTCAGTCCATAAATCTTGTGGCATCACTCGATCTTGCTGGCAGCTCTTGCTCTCTAGGGGATTGCTTTCCCCTTTTTGCAAACTTCCTTTCTTTCGCCGCTAGCAATAAGAGCTGTTTTCCTCCTTAAGGGAAACACTTGGGATATATTTCCTATCTGCAGGTCTCCCTGGTCCAATTCAACCGCGACCCCTTCCTCGAGTTCTCGCTCCGCGCTCACAACTGCATCACGCAGCTCCTGGACGACATCTCCGACACTCCCTACATGAACGGAGTAAGCAACCTGGGCAACGCCATCGAGAAGGTCCTCCAGTATGGGTTCAGCAAGCGAAGGGTAAGCCTTTCGATCTTAACGATCCCCTACTTCCCTTCTAGGGCGATCGACCCGACGCTCCGAACGTGTTGATCTTGGTGAGCGACGGAGAGTCGCACGACAACGTCAAGGTGCCCATGAAGCTCATCGAGAAGGAGAATACGACAGTCCTGGTCATCTCCACCGTGGAAGCGCATCCAGAAGTCCTCAAGGAGCTGGCGGGAAGCGACCTCGACAAGATGTTCAACTTGGGCGAGGCCTTGCAGAAGCCTCTCCACACGAGATTGGCCGAGAAGATCCGGGAGGTCTCCGGAATCCCGTTGATATCCACGGAGGTCCCTGAAACGACCACTCCTGTTATTACGGTAGCGGAGACGGAGTCTTCTGAGGTTACGGTAGCGAAGGTAGAGACCACGACTCCAGCGGCGGCGAATCCTTATGACGATCTGACAGAAGAAAAAGGAGCTACTGGAAACGAAGAAGTTCCTGGAGGAGAAGAAGGAACGACTCCTGCAACGACTCAGGCTCCTACAGAAGAGGAAAAGCACACTGTTCGGCCGGAAGAAGTTCAACCTCCCACGGAAGGCACTACTCCAGCTGAAGAAGCAGAAACGTCACCCAAGGAGGCCACAGAATCCGTTGGGGCTCCTTCTCAAGAGCCTGAAGCCACAACGGAGTCTCCTTCTAGCACTCCGGAGCATGCTTCGGAGCCACCCAAGAGCGAAGAAGCAAAGCCCGAGGACCATCCCACCAGCCTCCCAGAACAATCCAAGGCGCTCTCCTCTCAACAGCCCGAAGTCATCAGCCACTCGACCGTGGTGCCCACGTCTTCCGTCGCCACGCTAGGCAACTCCGTGGTCCACGTGCAGTGTCTGCCCTCAGGATTCAAGATGAACTTCATTCTGCCCGGCTCCTTCGGAGGAGCTCTTGTGGTAAGAGGACACGCCGCCGACAAACACTGCCGGAAGGACGTGGAAGCGGAGCCGAGCCAAGAGACGAGAAGCGTTGACTTCGAGTTGTTTGACGAGAAGTGCGGACTGAAGAAGATCGACTCGGTAAGTCCTTCTGCGCTATCTCCGTACGATCATTTTGGGGCAAAACATTCCTCATATGTAAGTTCTGACCGCGCAGAGTTGTTGCAAATTTGATTCTGCGTCGAGTAAGCCCGAAATCTCAAAAATCTTAATTACTAAAAAGTTGAGGTAATTTCGATGCAATTTGCCCCCAATTCCGCAAGCATTTCCCTAATTACGGTAATCTTGGGAGTAAACGACGCAGAAGGATCTCCCGTTATTGGTAAAAACATCCCAATGTAAAAAGATCCCTAAAAACTACGTCACTAGGTAGAATTTTAACACATGCCACTGAAATCTGGTGTAAAATGCCAAGCCTAGTCGGAGAATTTACTAACTTTCATTTCGTAAATCTCAACACGCAGTTTTGCAAAAGGAGTAGCCCTTCATTTATATTCGACACTTTTGAGCTCTATTTATCCAACCCTCTGTGAAATGTCATATGTGCCACAGTCATATTCTGTACGCTCATAGCCAGAGGCCGGTCGGGTTTTCGGTCGGACCAGGTTTGGGTACCCGATCCGTCCTGCTTTGGGTACAGAACAAGAATGGGATTTTTTTGGTTTTTTTATTTCGGGTTTTTAGGGTTCCCGAGCCCGATCGAGATTCGGGTACTCACCTCTGCTCATAGCGACTTAACTAATAAAGAAAGATGTATAACCTGGAGCCCGCGCAGTAAATTAGAGTCGTTTTATCCTTTGGGATGCTTTTACATATAATCTTTCAGGCTGAGCCCCTGGGCACCAACTACTCTGCCGTGATCAACGTGCTCAGCCACCGCTTCTTGGTCACGGACGAGGACCACGGCTACCTCGTGCAGTGCTTCATCGGCAAAGCAGAGGAGGACTCCGACCTGGAGACCTACTTGAACGTCTCACCGTAGGGAGAAGTCTTCCCTCTTCGTTTCTCAAAGCTCCGTTTAGTGACCTCGGCTTCAGCGAGACCATTTCGCTGCAGTCGGTTCCTCCCACGTGCAACTACACCCTCCGCCGGGACTCCGTCAACGGACCCATCATGCAGAGTGGAATCATCGGACAAACGGTCTTCCATCGCTGGGAGTGCGATGGGGGCGAGCGTGAGTGACCGTGTGGCCTACTTCTGCTAGAGACGTGTTTCAGAGGCCAACTCCGTGTACGGAATCCAGATCCATGACTGCTTCGCTGGGAATGATGTTGATCACCAGTACCCCATCGTTGACAGCAAAGGGTAAGAGGGTCCTTCAAGCATTCTTTTTTGCCTTATTCTATCCTAAATTC
>KN171881.1:17680-31396 GCA_000757755.1 Steinernema glaseri
GCATTCAACATAAATGTGTTTTTCAGGTGATTGTGGAAAGTGGTATCATTGATGAGCACACAGTAACCGAAATTCATGAACGGTACACGGTTCACAAGGAGTTCGGAGACCGTCGCACTGATGTTGTAGCAGCGAGGTAAATGTTTCTTGATAAGGGTTATTGAATTTCTTCTCTTTAGAACCTTCTTCTATGCTGGTGAACGCGACTGCGACCGAAACAGGGATGTGTTCCTGCAGAGCATTGACGCCGTTGCTGAGACGACCCGTTCCCAGGGATGGGCCGCTATTAAACTTACGGCTCTCGGCAGGCCTCAGCTGCTTCTCAAAATTTCGGAAATGATGGCTCAAACTCAGAATTTCTACAAAGCGTTGACGGGTAGTACGTATGAAACTCTGGTTCTTAGTCGCATGAGCCATGATGAATTCATTCAACGAATCAAGGTTAGCTATATCGTGATGAATATTTCGTAAAGTATGAATTCCAGGACTTTGGAATTAAGGCGGACAGCCGTCAACTACGTGAACTGATCCAGACGATTGACTTCGATGATGACGGTTTTGTGGACTTCCATGACTGGGGCACCTTGCTCGATGAGAAAAAGAAGCTCGGCGAAATGTTTCAAGTGTTAAATATCAAAACGGGTAAACTTGAACCATTGATCGACGATCTCACCGAGAGAGAGGAAGGCGAGGCAAGTTACTATCGTCCCTTGTCTTACGCAGCAGCTTCTTCAGTTCGCGAATATGATGCACCGCATGGTCGACGTTGCCGAACACGCTGTCAGTAAAGGAGTGCGAATCATGATTGACGCCGAGCAGACCTACTTCCAACCTGCAATTTCTCGCCTTGCCCTTGCTATGATGAGAAGGTATAGTCCTCTTCTGTACGTTTTGTCTACCCGAGACATTTTAGGTACAACAAAGATCGTGGAAACATCTTCAACACATACCAAGCTTATTTGAAGAATGCCCTTAGTACCATTGAAATCGACATGCATCTAGCGCGACGTGAGAATTTCCATTTCGGCTGTAAGCTTGTCCGAGGAGCGTACATGGATCAGGAGCGGAAGAGAGCGGAGGCGGTAGGATATGATGATCCAATTAACCCCAGCTTCGAGGTAATTCTTCCACCTTTGTTCATGCTTCATTGCCTGCCGATTTAGGCAACTAGTGAAATGTACGACCGGTGTTTGCGTCGCATCATTGAGGAGCGGTCTGCTCGTGGTCCCGGCCACGTTTCCGTAATGGTAGCTTCACACAACGAAGATGCCATCCGCAATGCCGTTAATATGATGAAGGACAACAACATCGCGCCTAGCGAGCGGGTCATCTGTTTTGCTCAGCTCTACGGAATGTGCGATCAGGTGAGTGGTCAGATCAGTATACCCTCTTTCAAGTGGCGACTTGAGCAACAGACGCAGCTGCTTGTCTGTTGCACCGAGAGTGCAAGTGTAAACTGCATATTACCCGTTCCTTTTCATTATGGAACGTTCCATAACCTTTATGATTTCAGGTTTCATTTTCCCTTGGACAAGCTGGGTACTCGGTCTACAAGTATCTCCCGTATGGTCCTGTAGAAGATGTTTTACCCTACCTGTCTCGACGCGCCCTGGAAAACAGGAATGTTGGAGAAGGCTTCCCATGAGCAAGACCTCGTGGCCTGATTTGAAGCGTTGCCGTGCGAGAAGTCAGTTTGTCCACCCTGTCGTTCATTTTTAATTTCTTCTGTTGTCATTCCTCTACATCCGCTTTTTTGTTGCCTCACTCCCGTCAAGAGCAAATATGTCTTGCTGTGCTTTCTTAACATGTACCCTCAGTCAACCTTGAAGCACTACTGTTGCTTCTCAAATCTTCATTTATAGGAGAGCACATGAAAGCACTCAGACAAATTTTATTATCGTAGATTTTCTGCCTTCGGGCATTTCGGAGGTTTCTGCGTCGTCAACGTCTTTCAGCTTCGCCATCTTCATGGTTTTCAACTCTCCCACCAGTCGACCTATCGATTTTGCCGATTGTACTGTGCCGGCAAAGAAGCCTGGGGCAAACAGCAGTCCCAGTGGGGCCACAGTCCTCAGCACGTAGATTACGTACAACACAGAAGGCATTCGGAGTAGAACCGGATAGATCTGAAAGCTCAGCACACTCAGGACTCTGAATATGCTTCGAAAGTCCTACCTGCACCATGGAGTTCATGACTATTGCGGCCAAAGTGAACCTTCCCAATCTACCGAAGCAGCTAAGTGGGTCGTTCCATGCATAGAAGAGATCGTCGTGTTTTATGTCTTCCATCTCCTAAGGACTGTTTAAAGACTCCGCCGGTGTCACACGAAGCTTACTTGGTGACTCAGATTGTATGGATTCTTCAACGGAGCCACGCTAAGCTTCACTGATGCAAACAAGGTGCAGAACGCGAGTAAGACTCGTATGAAGCTGCGAATGTCCACGGGAAGCACATAGGAGATAATGTCGGAGACTGACAGGAAAAGAATGAACATGCTTCTTTCCGTGGAGCTTATTTCACGACCTACAATGGCCAGACTTTGAAAGAAGGTACGGTAGTGATGATAGGCTGTTTTGAGCTAGAAGTAAGCCTATGGTCATATGTTAAAGGTTTCCCAGAGACGTTCTATAGGCTTTAAATGGAACCTAGGATGGATTCAATCCCTAACCCGATGCCCCTTCTATCCAATCATCGATTTCCAACATACCTGAGCAATGTCGAGTGGAGATATGTTCCAGAAGCACGAAGAAACTCGCGCTCAATAGGGCCACATCACCCGGATTGTTGACGAGGTCGGAGTGACCCTTACAGGCGGTGACATAGTTTATGATGGCCCAGTGCACGATGAAGAGTCCCTTACGTGTTCGGCGGAAAAACGGATTGAAGACGGAGTTGAGAATGGCGATGGAGAGAATGCAGAGCGCGCTGGCCGGCTGGTTCATGGTTCAGCGGCACCAGTACCCGTATGGCTTTCGGCGAGTCAGGTCGATATGTACAAGTCCGTCGTTCTTCGGCTCGGCATCACCCGTACACCTCTGCAGCGATGGGCTATTTACGATGGCCGAGAGCGCGACGGCGTTGAATCAGGACAAACAAAGAAGCGCGGAGGAGTTGCGGACGCTGACAAAAAAAAGAAGACTCATATGTATATGACCAGTCAGATATGGGTTCTAAGTATACAGGAAACTACTTCAGTTGATAAATTACAGAACTGCCGGTGTGAAAACAGTGGTAAAGTAAATAAGTTACCCTTAGGAACATAACCGCAAGCAATACTATTCCTAGACGTATTGTTCGATCATTGAAATCTTAGAAATGGATTAAGGTGTGTTTAGAAAGATATAAATGAAAAAAAAACCTGTATACTTGTAAGCGCATAAAAGAAAACAACCTTTGTAATCAGTGACTAATTGGAATTAGCAACATCGGGTGTGCAAGAGCCCCGCACCGAGCGATAAAACTGGCCTGCAAGCTGCCACACAGGGTACACGCGGCTCGGATTGAACAAACACGCATGACATCATTTCGGCGCGCCCTCTCCCTTATTTGGGAGATCAGTTGATCGAGCAATGGCAGATTGACTACGACCAGTTTTGGCTATGGGAACAGATATTGGAAAAGAGAAACTTCCCGTGAATATGGCCTGCACCTTAATCAATTATGAGGGAGATTTAGACCACTGCTTCTGGAAGCTTTTATAACCTAAAGACATCTTCATAAACTGTCTATTACATGCTTTTTAAATGTCCAACGAACTAAGACGCCTATTAAAGACAAACTTTAAAGGCATTAAAGACATATTAAAGACAAACTGTCAAAAACGATCAGAGATCAATTTCACACGCGAATGACTTCTGAAATCAATTGTTGGGAAAGAGTACTTTACCTCACCTCACACTTTAATTAAACGCACTTCTACGCGTGAGCAAGTGTCTCAGCACTTTGCATCCCTTGAGATGCCCGTTAATCTCAGCGATTATAAGCAACTTCTACATTTGTCAGCATAGTTAGATACTGTTTAGCAAGGTGGCAGGTTACATAGAAAGTGAATTGACCCACGTCACTATTCGATGCAAGCAACATCGCCTTATCAGAACGCGCATGAGCCTAACTGGGGCAGAGAACAGAGTTTATCAGTTTTTGGAAAAAGGGCACCTAAGCACATGGTGCTGAAATGGTAAAAAGTGTCCACTTGACACAAAGCGTCTCTCGCGCCACTTGTCTTCACATGCCCAGTTCCTTTGATATGCGCCACGTAAGCGCGCTGATTCACAGCGCAAGGAGAATGTTTCAGGGTCTAACCGATCTTCACAGGGTAAGCGCAGCGGACAGCGGTGCTCTCGAAATGGAAACGGATTATGGCGGTCAGACTATGACACCGTTTCGACGATCGACCATGTTCGGTGGGAAGCGTCAAACTCCATGTATGTACAGCGGCGATAGTTGCGGTAGAGGCGAAAGTGCGACCAGAAGTGGTGAGGAGAGGCCATGGCCTAGTGCAGTGGTCCCTATGTTGACCTGTGTTGGTTTATTCACATTTTCTGTAAAATGAGAAAGGGAAGACCGGAAACCAAAGACGTTTGCAGTGCCGATCAATAGAGGTACGCAAAGCGACAAGGCGCGAGGGACGTGAGTGACAATGGCCGCAAGGACTCCCGCTCGCGGACTGCAACAGTTACGAATTTTCGCGTGCATGACAGGCAGCTCAGGAAGCAGAAACTTTTTACCTAGCGCTCGGATATCCGCCTTTTTTAGTTGTGTGGCCATACATAATGCATGCTCTTATTACTTGTTCGTTAGAGACATAATAAAAGCAGTCGTAAATGAAGAACTGGCCCTTTTTCTAAGTAATTTCAATATTTGGGCATCTAGAGAATGCCATCTGCCAGAGAAAGGAAACAAAGAACGAAAACCCGAACTAAAGATAATTGGCGACAAATAATTGCTCTGTTTTGTTCACAACAAAGTAGATGGAAATAGTTAAGTTGGATGCGACTAATTGTCCACTTCCGACTTCTTCTCCACAAAATATTCAGAAGCCTTTTTTAGATTTACGGTTGAAGGTCTTTTTAGGGAGCGGAAGGCCTTTCGCAGGACTGCAATGTGAGAGTGCAAACTGGCACCGGTGGTAGGGTTTCACACCAATCCATTTGTGGCCAATGAAAGCAAACGCTCTATGCAGACCTACTGGGAATGCCAAGAATGTGTAATTATTAAAGAGATTTCAAAAGTCCTGCACGCCTGTTGTTCCTTTAAGTCCTTGATCCGCCTAAGCGCGTGTTTCCTGAGTCTCGCAGGTGATGGAAAATACTGGAAAAAGATTTCTGGAAAACAACATAACTGTTTTGCGGGAAATAAGAATGCTCCCGATCGATAGGAAAAACAAAACAACAGCTGGCTAGGCTACTGTTTACATTAAACACGTCAAACATTGGAGGTATGAAGGCGAAGAAATGTGAGGAATTCGATCTGTCCTAGGATAAGCGTATTTTAGATCCCTCAAGTCCTTGAGATCCTTGAGAAATGAAGATCCCTCAAAAATTTCAAAATCCCGCTCATTCAAAACACTTAGCGACAAATCGATGGCAATCAAGGCCTGGAAAGCAGAAGTCGGCCTTGTCGGCTCGCGCCAAAGAAGGCACTGACTAAGCAGCCCTCGTGAACATTCGAAGAGCACAAGAGCGACACAAGTGCGGACTTAATGGATTCGGGAGCAGAATTAGTTTTGCGCTCCAATCTCACCATTTGTGAATTCAATTTTTCCTGAATAAACGGTCAAAGCGCAACAATTGCGCATATGAGAAAGAAGGCCTCATTTGGAGTGGAGCTAGTTGACAACGCTGTAAAAGGAGTGGGCACGGGAATGTTGTTGTTAAGGCTCGCTGACTGCTTAGGCTAGAAGCCTCATGAACACTAGCATTATTTATGACTTTTGCACTCATGCAAATGACGCAGCGAGTTTAAGCTTCTGAAAAACTATCATTGTTTTTACGTAGACGAACAGTGATCTCTTCTCGGACGCCACAGGTGAAGGCGGGGGCGTTTGAGGTAAACGTAGGTGGTAGGTAGGGCGTGTAGTGGTCGATGTTCCCTGGTGTCTGACGAAATCCGTTAGGCCGAGCTTTGAAGACTACGATGTTTTCGAAATATGGCAGATAGAAAGGCTCCATATGTTTTCCCATACTTCATAACACCTAATTAGCATCCTTTTTTATGTAAAACAAGAGCCAGATGTGCTGCGTTACGCGATGTTACAGTCGGCCAAATGTCCAATCTTCTGTGTAGTGAAGCTTGGAAGTGAAGCACTGGACGAGATGCAGCAAGATGTGCAAGGTCACATCTGGGACGCCTTGGTTTTGTAGTTTTTCCAAGAGTGCACTTCCGGAAGTCCGCTACATTTGTTTCCTTTCGCGCCACATCTCACCAGAGATCGCTCCGGCCTGAACTTCATTCGAACGCAAGTCTCTCCAAAAGCTATCTTCCTCAAGATCCAGGTAGTTTAGACTGTGCTTGACCATTTTGTGCCTGGCATCGAGAGACGGTCAACGCAAGACAACATTTTCCAATGGTTCTTAGTCGCACAGTACCCTCATGTGCGCCCATTTCCAAGTTGCAAACAGGATGAGTGGAAAAGAGTCTTCTAATTCTACAATTTGAATTAAAGAAAGACCAGCCTTATAAAAGGCACACACTTCTGAAAAAACCCGGACTCTTCCTATTTATACCACAGAATCCTTTGTTAACAGCATGCTCATTTTCCAAAAACAGTTTATTCAAGACCATCACAATCGTCGTGCCACATCCGATGCAATTCGCACATTAAAAACGTTCCGTCCGCCATTCACTTGTTCTCCGAGGGCACGATCTTAATAGGGATCGTCGTCGCTCCGGCGACCTCCTTCTTTTGCGGGGCAGTCGCGGTTATGACCAATCGTCCTTCGTTGCTCAGGTTGCTATTCACGCTTTCCGCAGGAATCGACTTCGGCAGATTGAATTTCCGGATAAAGTGTCGCTGGATGCTCCCGAGCTGGTCTTCCTTCTCAGGATGCTTTCCCTCGACCACGATTTGCGATCCTACCACCGACACACTAAGGTCCTCGGGCTTGAAGTCGTGGAGGTCGATAGTCGCATTGAAGCTGTCGTCAGAGGAATGGAAGCTTCCGGTGGTCCCGCCGAAGTGGTAATTGTGTGCTCCCCCAACTCCGCTAAGGATTGAAGGCGCTGGCTAAACAGGTAGAGTTAGACCACCTCATACATAAGGGAACAGATGAAATTGAGTGATCGCAGCTCTGGGGCTTGAGCCAGATCACCATTACCGTATACCATGTGGAGTATCGGTATAGGTCTTTGTCAATGTGCTTAGTCACACTTCAAAATGAGGCACTCACTTGGAAAGAAGGAGTCGTGATCTGGAAGGGCGCTCCAGTGGCGACGCGGATCCTCGGAGTCTCCTCGATTACCTTTCTTTCATAAGTACGATTATACGATGAACTCTGGCTGAATGACATCGCTTTGAACTCTGAAAGTAGCGAAAGATAGAGACTGACAAACATCGCTGGAGGATAGCAACAACACGATAAGAGGCGCGACAGAGAGGTGAGTGGTGAGTTCGTCTCGCCGCTACACAACCCCGACTTGCGAGTGAACTCGCGTGGCGCCGACTTTATCGCTTGTCGGAACAGCTGGTGATGATCATTTTGCCGGAGAAATGTGTGGGTGGAGGCTGTGCGGACGCAATCTGGCAGACTACTCAAAGGACCGAACGAAATTTATTCTTTTTGTCCAAAACAAACAATCAAATCCTATCAATTCCAAGCAGCCATACAAAAGGACACCATGCACTTTAGCCACTCACTCCTTAGATTCGTTTTCCTCGTCGATTTTCCAGGTTTCCCCGTGCTTCAGAGAGAAGAACTCTTTTTCCGTAAGGCCTGCGGCAACAACAGCTTCTTGAAGTTTTTTCGGTGGTTCGTCATATGCCTGCAAATCGGATATGTCATTTTGTTACCCAGTGACAGTTGACGAACCTCGTTTGAGCCCATTGCGTAAGTTCCCCAATGGATCGCCATTGAATGTTTGGAATCGGTCTTGAGATGGATCTGAACGGCCTCCTCACCATTAATGTGTTGCGGTTTCATAAACCATCTATTCCAAATGACACGATGTTGTAGGGACTGCAATTAGCCTTACATACCTCGGCGCGTAGCATCCGATCGGAATGGCAGACAAATCGAACGGTCCCAGATTCATTCCAAGTTTTGCAAACTCTTCCTCACAGTATCCCGTGTCGCCAGTATAGTAGAACCTTCTGTTCGGACCTACGACGGCCCATCCTGACCACAGCGTCTAAAGCAACTGTTCACATCCGAAATTCTTAGCACAGAACGAACCTTAAACTTGTCGAAGACACCACGTTGGCTCCAGTGTTGCGCAGGAATACAGTATACCGTTATAGGCTTGCCATTAATAACAAGTGAAGCGCTCTCACCCCTAAAGATGGAAGGCGTATGTCATCTTCGCAAAGTGATTTCGATTTACCAATTCATTTCATGGATCCGTTCCTTCTTACTATACACGGTGGATTCCATCCACGACTTCAGCCCCATTGGCACAAACCAATCCATATCCGGGAATCGGCGCGATATATCGGCAACAGCGTTAGCATCAAGGTGATCATAATGGTTATGTGAGATCACTCCAAAATTTATCTAAAAATGCCAATAGAGCGGAGTCGTAATCAAGATTCAATGGAAACAAAATTCTTTAAACTCCAATCCAACTAACCTGAGGCAAATCCTTGATTTCCACTGGTGGAGGGCGATAACGTTTAGGTCCGGCGATCGATAGAGGAGAGGCTCGGTGACTCCAAACTGGATCCGTAATGAAGTTTATAGAGTCTAACTGAACGAGAACTGTCGCGTGTCCCAGCCATGTAGCCGCAAGTGACGAATTTCCAGCGTCAAAATTCGGTTTCACAACTGGCAACGTCTTCTCGATCACCTGCAATGGTCAGCTAAAAATATACACTCACAACGAGTCACGCGTGCCTCAGCTGACGGAAGTTGTGAGTTGTCCTCCTCGGTAAACTTCCATTTCCAAATGCTAGAGAGGCTGGGTAGTCCTGTCCATCCAGTAAACGATTTCGGATTGCCGTAGCGTGTGCCGTCGAACGTTGGCTTTGCGAATTCAACTTTCATTTGATCCTAAAATCCGGTATTAAGCATATTGGCAACAAAGCAGGCGTAAATCATGCAAAACACGGCAATGCCAGAACATGGAGAACCTTTTGGCAGTCGACAGATATGACGAGTATTAATATGAACCGCAGGAAATTGTAGCGTCCCATTATTACCTTAAAGAGAACATTGTAGTCACGGGAATTCACCGTCACGCGCAAAACAGCAGAGAGAAGTGCTGATTTGTGGTTTTTCATAACGTGAATCATGCTCTAGTCGCCTACTAGGCACCGAAAGGAAAGGAAATAGACAAATTCATGTTGCAAGATCAGGCAGGAGCGGTTGGACACAAGAATGTTATCAGCGCAGACTACGGCGTGGCCACCAGCCAGACACTTGGATAAGGCTTCTTGCTCAATGTTTAAGGGCAGACGGAAAAGCCAGGAATTGTCAAGGGCAAGAAGTTGTGAAAGTGACATTTTAGGAAACGATAAAGTTAAGTGAGTTAAAACAGAAAGAGCAGATTCATTAGTCAAAACTTATATTTGGTGATTTGTGTGTACATTTTTTGTGGTGAGTCAAAGGGAAAAGAAAGACCAAAGTCATAGGGAGGCGAGAAAATAAAAACATCAGGTTCATTAGTTGATCATCCACGCACAAATCTTATAAGCCAGGAAACCAACCTTAACGGTTAGGCAGCGAAATTAACCAAACGGTCATCGAGCAATGGATCACGGATAACGGCAACCCGCTAAGTAGCGAACTACCATTCCTTTTACTCTTAAAACGCAGCAAAACGGAAGCACAACAAGACAGGTAAATCCAATTGTGCCAAAGATCATTTCGGTTGGACAACGCAATTATGAACCATTACAATAGCAATACAGCAGCACCAACAAAACAAAGAACTCAGGCATTTTGCATGATAACAACAAATACAAGTTGTTCCGACTGAAGGCCCGTACAACGTTACAAAGCGAAATTTTGCAGAAGGATACAGAGTTATACTTCTCAGAAGACATGTCACTTCCAATCTTTGGATTCACAACCTATTGTTCATTTTGGATGCAACGATATCAGTAATAGTGTCAGTAATATTATATAGGAAATTTTAGTCGCAATCCAAGCGAATGCGCGGATTACTGTGATGTCTTCTGTCATCTACTTTTCGCTGCTAATTCCAGTGAGCATTTCCCCCGTATCAGCATCACAAGTTCCGGTCAAACGATTGAAGGCCAATTCGGTGATGCCGCAGTAGTGAACCAAAGCAGCACAGACGACACAAATATGGAAGAGTTGATGCGATTGGAACTAAACACGATTTACTTATAGTGAGCCATTAGAGCGTACTGCTTACCCAGATATCGAACTTTCCTGGAAAGAATCGTTCGGGAGTACGAGTAGCGTAAAGAAGAGCCCCAAGAAGGTACAACAGGGCCATGATGAGAAGCCAGTGGAAACCTCCTTGGACGAACAGGTCGGCACCTTCCTTCCAGGCGAAATGAAGGGCAGGGATAACACCTTCATGAAACAGTAAGTTGTGCTACACTGCACTAAAACGACATACCACTCCCACCCATGGCGACAAAAACGAGAGCCCGCAATGGACGGTATTGCGACTCGCTGAACTTGTCCCAGGAGGAGACAATGATGGCAACAACTCCCAAAACACAGACCATTGCAATATAAGTGATTTTCGGCTCCATTCGACAGTAGAACCCATAGTAAATCCACGGGATGAACGATCCAATGATCAACAAACTGATCCCAGCGTAGTCAAGCCTGAAGAACATGATCATAATTGGACTGTTGATAAGGTACCAGTACAGTAGAATACAATTGTGAGAAGTACTTACTTGCTGAACATACGGACGACATCAACCGAATGACACGAAACCGTATGGAAAGTGAAGGACATTCCAAGACATAAGATCGCTCCCACGAAAAAGGCTGAGAAGACCAACTTTTCTTGCAATTGGATATGCGTGTCGGGGCGAGTCAAGAACCAGAGGGCCAAGCAGAAGAACGCCACACATCCGATAAGATGAGTCCAGATATTTCCTGTCTCAGTGTGCAGAGCCCAGATGCTTTTGAAACATTCAGCATAGCTTGGGAGAGGTGGACGATGGCCATGGCGCAAAAACTCGTTATCTTGGAGCCATTCCGGAAGCAAATCAAAATGTTGCACGGTCCAGCGAGCTTCCCATGTCTGAGATACGTTAAAACGTTCTTTTAGGATAGGAATTCAAGAAATTGTGTTTACCTTAACAACACGGGAGCCTTCATCGTTTTCCACACATTCTGATTTGACGTCAACCTAAACATTTTCCCTCAATAGAAAGCAAGGATTACGGGGATAAATGACTAACCTCTAGATGAGCTTCGTCTGCGTTGTCAACTTCGCCACCCACGTCTCTCTGCCAGGAGTCTCCCTTCTTTCTGCGGTATCGCACATTTGTATGTCGAGTTCCCGTCCCTTCAAAGTGTCCGTCGTGACGATGGTGAATGCATGAACTTGTACGCGATCTGACGAGGACATCCACATCGCTACCGCTTCCGTAACCGCCTACAATCGGAAAATAGGTAGGAATGACTGAAAAGACAGACCATATTCTTCTTCGTCTTCACTGTTTGGCTGTGACACGACAGTTCGACGGCTGACGACGACTTCTATAGGTTCTGCATTTGTGCCCGATTTCATAACCTGCAGGTATAAGACCATATTTTTCTATGTTAAAATGCTAGATACCTTGACGGTGGTCGCATCTTCCAAGACATGTTCGTGGGAATGCTTGCGAGCTTGGCCTTGTGTGAGAATCTCACGCGCCTCTTCCAATGCTTCTGTCACATCGTACGAGCAGCTCTTGTCGTGATGGCTTTGATCCCTAACATCCCTGATTCCTTCCATCGTAAGCCGAACTTCGAAGCTGAAAGAGATAGACTATGAAGCACAACATCATCAATTCACACAATCGCTGCGGCACGACGTATAAACTACACGAGAGCAACCTCTAAACATCGTTCGATCGGAAGACGTCTGTACCGACACATGGAACGTTTTGGTGGGTTTTATCAGCAATAGGCACAGTTATTGTGCTAACGCGACAATTGATGAAAAACGGAGATTTGCGGGAGCTTGATAACGCTCGCTCATCCATACGAAAGCGAAATGTTCGCGACAGACATCCGAAACACATGGCAGAGTGCAAAGCGCTCAAAAGTAAAACGCGACTCGAGACTGATTTGTTACGCTGTAACTTATGACCGAATATCTGAAGAGACCAAGCGATCAAACAGCAGTTGATCAAGCAAGAGAAGTCGCTCCTAAAAACCATGCTGTCTCCTGGGGTGGCGCTAATCTATTTAATCGGTGATCAGAAGCAGGGAATAAAAAACACACGAATAAAAAATAAATGTATACGCACTAGGATTGGGCATACATAAATGAAAGAGTGATTTGACAGTGACTCGCAATTTTCGAACCAGCTGAGCGACCAAAACCAATCGATGATGGTGCACAGCCAGAGTCCGCCGCTTCGTCAGCAGTCTACCCACGAAAGAAGAGGGTGCCCACCAATTGAGAGGACAAAGTCGAAACACTGTCACGGGCGTGGCAGGACGGCTAATAAGGACAGCTGTCACCAGCATGCTCCGATCATCACACATCTACAGAAATTCATATAAATGAACGTAACAAAGTTCTTGCTTGTGCAATATAACAGCTACAGCAACAGTTTCCAGAAGTATGAGCAAAATTTCAATTTAATGAACTCATCGAAGGCATATGTGCTACCGGTGCACAGTATGACATTTTCCACAATATGTGCACAATATAGTAGAAACAAACCGAATATGCAAATGGAAGGTTTACATTTCATCCGACAAGTTTAATAGCGATTTTACATCTCATACTCAACGACATACTATTAAATATTATTAAAACAAGATAATCGCTGGGTTGCAACACATTAACAGTTGAAATCAGTCAGTGTAATCAGTTAAAAGGATTCCCGAAGGAATAACTCAGTCCTCATCCGAGAATCTCGGCGACCAGTTTCACTAGGGGAGGTGGTATTCGTTGACGCATCATCGTCAGACATCGGTAGGATCACAGCTGGTAAAATCTAGGGGCTAAAAAAGAGAATTTACTTGAATTTTCGGAAAAACTCAAATACTGTCCTAATTTTACCTTTTAATCATTTTAGATGAAACTGTTTACCAATGACAAACTGTGAATTGGCATTCCTTCTTGGCTCCCGGTCGTTCTTGGGGTTTTGGAAGCTGTCGTGGAGCGCACCCTGATGGAAATCTTGTGAAGTTGCTCGGACCCGTTTAGGATATTGTCGTAGAATTTAACAAACTCTGCTTTGCTTAGAGTACACAGATTTTTCGCCTCAATTTCAACTGGACGAAGGTACTCAATGCCCGGTAGTAGGTTACTTACATTTGTCAAAGCAGTGACGTCCGTTTTCTATTTCCTCCCAAAACTGCTTCGCTGCTTCGTAAATTGTATCTGAGTAATTGTTTATTTTGTAAAGG
>KN171881.1:31495-68178 GCA_000757755.1 Steinernema glaseri
TTTTTACATTCTTGAAACTCTTCCTCACTCATTGTTTCCAGTTTTTCCTTAAACGTGTGTTTAGAAGTTATTAGTTAGAGTAGTGCACCTTAAAGTTCTCCAAGAACGTTTCAATGCGCTGCTCAACGTAAGCCGGGTCATAGCTTCCTTGGACTTTGATGATTAGCCCATGTGCGCCATTGAAAGTTTTCCTCGCGGATTGTACTATGTATCCAAGCTGCTCATTCGTTCGAAGAGCATTAAAAGCTGGTTTCTCAATCAACCGAAGCAGAAGTTTTGTAAGTATATTGTTTCTTGGCTCGTGAGCTCCGGTTTGGAGGAAAAACAGCACGGCACCGTTAGAGTGCGTCTCCTGATTAACTTCGTGAAAGTAGGTTTTGCCCTCAGGTAATCTTGCCATGCGTAGAGGCTTGAGTTCCTCGGAGGACAAAGGCCTCACTGAAGCACGGTCTTCGGAACAAATTCGACCCCAAGTCAAGGCTTCCTGAAATGTGAAAATGGGTAACAAAATAGTTGCCTACTTCTTGTGTTAGGTTTCCGTAAAAGAAGATCTCCAAGTGTCGCGCACTCCACATTCTTTGAATGAACTCCAAAAAGGCCTCGAAGGTGACCGATCCGAAGGCTTTCAGCATCTCCTCTGCGCTCCACTGTCCCTCACTGAGTACAGCATCCAAGATAAACGCCGCTTGTGTTAGTGGTTCCTGGTAGGGTATATTTTCGTAGTCCGTGATCAGTTCTTCCAGCATTTGATCAAACGTAATTTTATCCGGTT
This sequence comes from Steinernema glaseri, assembly GCA_000757755.1. NCBI lineage: Eukaryota > Metazoa > Nematoda > Chromadorea > Rhabditida > Steinernematidae > Steinernema > Steinernema glaseri. The sequence continues at coordinate 32,268 of KN171881.1, forward strand.
TGTAGGACATCAAAGCGTTGAAGTATTTGGAAACCAGGTGGCCCATCATGTCATCGTATCCGGAGATGTGAAGATAAATGCCTCGCCGGTTGCCTGTCAACTCAAATTTGAACCCAGCTTGCTGAGCGTTGAAGAACTCCGAACGTGAGTGATGCTGAAAGGACAAAAGATCAGATCGGTGCTGCATGACATCTTCCCACCCAAAAGCACTGTTCGAAGAGCCAAGTCATGCATAAGCTCAATGCGTTGACTCCTGAGATCGGAACGTTGAAGAGGGCCTGTACTTCGACCCAGGGCTGTTTAAACCTGTTGTCTTGCAAATACCAGATGCGCTGGAACTGGTCCTCCGCAATGACTCTCGGATGTGCACCGACGAAGCTATCATTTCCAGATCTCAGGAAGCAAAGTTGTCTTCCTTCTTCGTCCCTCGGCTTCAGGTCGAATTTGGCCGGGATGTACTCGTTCCTGGGAGGAAGAAAAAAGACGCCGCTCTCCGTCTCCAGCGCCTTCTCCAGCCTTTTAAGGAGTTCTTCACATGGTTCAGTCCTTTTGTACTGCACTCCGGAGTACTCGTCCCGTTCCAGCTCATCCAGGGACACGTTCTTTTTGGTTGAGACAAAGTAGACCATCTTCCTTGGGGTGATCAGCATGGGTACCAATTTGATCCATACCTTATCGAACGCGTGATTTACGGTCTCTTTGTTTTCAGCACTTTCTTGCTCAGGGTTGAACCGATTGCGAATCTCAGACATCGCACAAAGTTCCTCGTAGAACCACATCTGGGGACCCTCTCTCGCGAGCATCCCTATGTAGAGGAATAACAACTCAAGTATGTCCTCCACGTGCTTTAAACCTTCTTGACTGAGATCGATTATGACTCCTTGGTTGCTAAATTTTGAACGGGAACGGACAAGGCTGGCCCACCCACGGTGCTTCAGCTCGTACGCCAGCGACCCTTTAGCTCCATGTGCCACAAGCTTGCCTGAACTGTGTTTATAAGACTAGAGTGTAAGACGTGGACAAACCGAAATAGTAGTTGTGATTCAAATCAAACCAAATAGAAAGTCTCCTTATAAGTTGCACGGGGACGATGTCGAATCTACAGCCGCAGTTTTCTGGAGCGTAGTGAGGTACGCTTGTGCGGACCCTGGGCGGGATGTTACTGTTGCGGATCTTGTGGAAGGGGAGCTTCCGCACCATTTCCTCTAGTTCGTCCAGCGACTGTTTCCCGCACATTGTCAGAGTCATTCTGGAAGGAAGATAAGATTTACGATAGATCAAACTCACAGGTTGGCGGAGTAGTGCTTCTCGAAAAACCTGGCGACCTCGTCGCACACGTTTATCCCCTTAGAAGCCGGGATCTCCAGCAGTGTTTGCCGGTTTCCCCCGCAGATCTTTCGGGCCCAATGACCTGGCGGGTAAAGTGTCCTGACAAGGAAAATCTCTCTTCTCCAATCGTTATCCCGTCTATCTCTAAACTCGCAGTCCAACGCGTTCACTTCCCTTTCTACGGCACCTTGAGTAAAAAGGGGCGAAAGAAACATATGGGCGAGTCGGTCCAGAGCTTCCTATAAAACATAGATACTATCTGCTGTATAAGGGCGGTATGTCTTTATTAAAAACCGAAAAACCGAAGTAGGCTTACCTCAAACCGCTCTGCCGTCCGAAAGAAGTAGGATGTACACATACTACCAGTTGATGCATTATTGTATCCATTATTATGGGCCAGGAAGATATTAAGACCATGCTCCTCGGGGTACTTCTTGTTTCCCATTAAGAGAAGGTGCTCGCAAAAGTGGGCCAGGCCAGGAAGCTCGTCGGGGTCATCAACTGTGCCGACGTCCACATCTAAGTTCGCGGAAGCATCGCGTAATCTTTGATTGGAGAAGAGCCGAATCTTGAGGCCATTCGAGAGTTGAACTGAGCGGAACAATTCCTTATCAGAAGGCTCGGTTGTCAGCTTAGCGACGGAATTCTCCGCAAGATTTGCTTTACCAAGCATCTCAATGGGGATCACCGATGAACTGAATGGATTGGAAACGAAAAATGTCATTACTGTGAACTTCGGACAGTTCGGAGGCACGTTGTGTGAAAGGCGTGGACGTAGGTGCCGGCATTTCCGACACGGTCGGTAAATGTGCCATCTGCAATTATAGAAGATTAGAGATAAAGTTGCCAATGTCACACTTCCGTTCCGTTTACACTTTCATGTTCATTGATAGGGTTGGCAAATGTCGCCAAAAACTCGAAAATCGAATATCAAATGTTCTAATCGATTCGTGATTTTTCGAATTTCAAATAATTTTTGTAATATTTGATGCAAGGCGAAGATTTGTGTGGGCTTGATAACGTTTGCTCATCCATACTATTGAGGAATATTCGCAACAGACACCCCAAATAGTAGAACCAAATGCAATATGCAAATGTCACAGGAAGGTCTACACTTCATCGGGCAACTTTAATAGCAATTTTACATCTCATACTCAACGACATACCATTAAATATTATTAAAACAAGATAATCGCGGGGTTACAACACATTATTATTTCAAATCAGTCAATTCAATCAGTTGAAAGGATTCCCGAAGGAATAACTCAGTCCTCATCCGACCGAATTGGGGAGAGATCGGGACTCGAAAGTTGAGGGTTGTGGGTAACCCCCCAACTACGTCCCAGAAACATTCGATCGTCGTCTAGATCAAAAGACTCTTCGGAGCCAAACGAGTCTCGGCGACTAGTTTCACTTGGGGAGGTGGTAATCGTTGACGCATCATCGTCAGACATAGGAAGGATCACGGTTGTGGGAGGAGAGTCGTCCAATGGGATCCTGTTGATACTTGGGCTGACCACTGAAATCTCCTCGATTTTAATAAGCGACTTCTGCAATCCAGAATTAGGTGGCCGCCTCGGTGTTGTGTGCACAGTAGGAGTCAGACGGTGGGCAAGTATGCTCTCACTCTAAAAGTGCTCATCTGAGATAACATTAAATAGGGCGATGGCACTAACCTGGGAATGTATGAGGCGGGAGAGCGATTGTGGCGTGCTGAGGAGTGCACGGACAGCCTCGTTACGGATATCGGGCGACACAGCGTCATGAATCTCGTCCCAATACTTAGAGATTGCACCTTGCACATCCTCGTCGCGAGCATCGTCGCTACAATATTTTTCTACTATGTTATCCATATTCGCTATACTATCATACAATGGGCACTCCTGGCTTTGATTCGCTTCGTCAATATCCGCTGGGCACATCACTGCTATATGCTCTATAGACCAGTGAAAGTTTTTCTTCGGAGTTCCTATCAACCGCTTAGGAGTAGTGTACTTGTTCGGCGTACCACCAAAGCTCTGTAACAAATCATTTGAAATTGTAAGAGAAGAAACGGAGGCAAACGCACCTTAGATTTCCGAAACAAGCCGGGACTGACTAGATTACTGGACAGCTTTTCCAGATAGGCGGAAGTCGGGGTGTTGCCAGCTTGTGGCGTCTGAAATACGTTAGAACGATCAATTAAAAAATTCAATAAACAGTATTACCTGATCTGGAACTTCCTTGATCCCTTCCATGGAAAAAAATTCGAAGCTGAAATTAATGTACTATGAAGCACAGTATACACAATACACAGTCGCTACAGCAAGACGTATAAATTACATGAGAGAGCAACTTCCAAACATCGTTCGATTGGAAGGCGTTTGTACGGAAATATGAAAGTCCCATTACATTTCATAGTGCTAACTGATGAAAAACGAAGAAATCATACAAATGAGTTTGATGAGCTCACTCATCCACACGAAAGCAAAATCTTGACGATAGACATCCCAAACACATGTTGGAGTGGGAAAATAGCATGCAAATCAGAGAAGACGGCGCGCACGTGACCACAGCAAAAATATCTGTTCAAATGACAGCGCTGCCGCCACAAATTCGAATGTCGCTCCAGCTGCAACGTCGGCTGTTCGGATTGAGCAGACGAGACACGATGTCGAGACGTCTCACGTCTTATGTCTAGCTGAACGATTAAGTTCGCATATTCGGGTTGGTAAGTGCAGACTGTATGCGATCCACGGGCGTCGAAATGTTGCAGCAGTTGCGCTTGCTGTAATCGATCATCAGCTGGTCTCTGAATTCTCACAAGTGAATTCGATGAATCATCAAACAAAATTCCGAGCTTGTGGGTAACTTCGGCATGGACCATTCGAGTTTTCAGATTCCTTTACATGAGGAAGAGTCTTACGCTACGGACATAAACATCATCAGATGATTAGACTATGACATAGTGATTTCCTCAGTTCTTCCTATGCATGCTGGCATTGTCCGTGAAGATATGATTGATGTAGACCTGCGTAGAGTAGAAGTAGAACATGCTTAAAATGCGTGGATTACGATTGTTGGACGGCCACACACGACGTTTCTCGAACAATCGCATTTTTCGGGCTTCGCTACAAGAATGATTGACTATATATAAGAGTGTGTCCTACACCCATACAGAAGAAATGCCTTGATGTTAAAATGCAGCTTAAGACAATGATTTACGTTCTTTCTGAATAAGAAATGAACCACCTTTCTTCATGACCACTGAAAACGGTTTGAACAGAGTGTGAAACCTGGTTGGCATCCCAGTATTGCAGAGTGGAAGTGACCTAGTTACACGCGAATACAAGAAATGTGAGTAGAAAGATCTACAAGCCTTTACACACATGATGTTCAATGGCGCCCTGCACCTCTAGGTTGCTACCAAACATGTGAATGTATGTGCAAGAAGCGCTCTTTATGACTGTGGTTGCGTCGTTCACGGTCAAGTTATTTCATACAAGTCCTACACATCTTGGCCCTCGAAAGAAGAATGGGTTTCGGCGAACCGGCGTGTACTTTAACTCCCAGCCTACCGTACTCCGGTATCACACACAGCTGCTCATTATTTTCCGCAAGTGTGGTACATGATTCTTTTCGAACACGTTGTTATGGGCAGACATCCCGTTCTGGGCCAACCCGACAGTTAGAGGAAGCCGACGGCGGCAGAAAACGGCCAATTATGCCTTTGCTCCACAACATCCTACGCATCAAGGAACGTTTCGCATTACCGACGGAATGTTTGGTATGCTTGTGGGTTTCATGCTTCTCGTGTCGACTTGCTAATGGTTGATTACGTTTAGCATTCAGCTCAGGTTGCATATTTCAGTCTTGCTGTTCCGCGAAAAACATGGTCGAGGACCGACCGTCCAACTTTCAACGTAAACATCTCGAGCTTGACGAACATTTTTCACAAACTCAACCTCTATGTACACGTTCTGACATCGCTTAACCTTTTGATGCTAGTCGGTTTAACTAACTGCAGACATGAGAACCTTGTTTTCGTCTGGGTTTGCTGACGTTAAGGCGCAATGAGTAAACGAGAGCAGAAATTTTGGGACCTTTCTCAGAAGGTCGAAAAGTTCTTATGTGAACTGGATTGGGCCACTGATCATAATGCACTTGTCCGCTGCCCACTTATGTGTTTATGAGAGTTTGTATGTTTGGCCACGACGAATCGGAACGTAGTCGATAAATTGTAGATTGTGAATTGAGCCTACTTATAGTACGCTTCATCAAACGATACAAATTGTCGATTCAAACTTGAAAAGTTTAGAGGCTCGTCATTTCCCTTGAGTTACTCGACGAGGTTGAGAAGAACAACGCAAAGGTGGATCTTTTGACGCCCGTCTTTGTCCCCTCCGGAGCTTTGTAGCTTTGAAGTCATGCGGAGTACAACTGGACGCACTTGTTGAATGGGAATGTCAAAGTACAGGTACATGTGCATTTCCGGCTCAAGTGACTTGAAGGTAACTGAGGACCTATCACATTAAAGGAGGCATTCTACTCCTACTCGCTGTCCAAATTCGTTACTTCCTGCCACAGCGTATCTGTCAACGCCTCAATGCTTTTTCTTTCATAATGTGCGTGTTTTGCAAAGCTTCAGCATAAATGTGTTCACAGATACTTCCTCTTAGGGGGGATGAAGTGAGGTACCTCACGGCAGCCCCCGTTCGACAAGATACATGCTTCATTTGTCAGAGAGACGACATTACGTAGAAGTGATCGTAGTCCCTGTGTCCAGTCAACTCCACTTCCGCCGGCACAACGCCTCATGCAACAGCTACTTTTCCAAGAACGGCCTGTTGCAACCTGTAGCTCACTGGTGCGTAAGTCTTCCGCGAAGTCCGTTTCCGTCTTTCGTACTTTCGCGTGACCGAAGGGCGATCAGGTCGCCTTAGGGTTTCGGTCGTTCACAATCATCCTTGAGTGAGCACAAACACGCAGGCCCTCCATCGAAAAGACACGCTTAATCGATTTGCCACGTTGGTTGTTATGCTAATTCTGGCTTACTTTGTGCCCTATGAGAAAGGCAAAAAATATTGAAAAGCAGGTTCAAGGGGTTCCCTAGTTCCATTCAATTTGCAAGGCTCCGCCAAGGCTGAAGCCCACTCGGGAACACCTGTTGTGGCTCGTCTTCTCGTCGAAAACTTCTTCTCCTTTAAAGATTGCAGCAATTAGGACAACGTCCGCTCGAGTGCTGAAGGTGGCTTATTAGGGGGGATGAAATTAGTGGCCGCTTGATTGGGTCTGCGCGGGTGACACATGTTTGTTTTTATTCTCCCCGCGCATTCCTGCAATTTTGACGCCACCGCCTCCTAGGCAATCCCAGATTTGCGATATGCGCGAACTGCACGGCCGTCCTTCGGCATCATTGTTCCTTTCGGCAGGGCGAAACAATACTCAGGGCGGAAGGGGAGAATTTGTGGACGTGAAATACGTTGTTATGATTATGGACTATTGGTACGGCGGCCGCTTTGGGGATCCGTAATCGCTCGACTTCTGCTTATTTCGGGATTGAGATTCGCGCCCGTCCGTCACTCCGAATAGCCGGACATTGTCCTAGCGGCTGTCGGATTGGAGTTATTATCTCCAGACGCAGTCCCCGCTCATGAAGACACTTTTTTAAGAAAGCTCCGCGTCAAGTAGCCAATTTCCTCTTTTCTCACTCACGCGTAGCAATAATTAATCGTCACGCGCTTGTTTTCGTTTATTTATGACCACAGATTTGGCGTCGACACCACAGGTGCCGTCATCGGTGTGTCATTTCTATATCCATTTGCGAAGAAGCCCCTCGTTTTAGAACGTGCAGACGAATTATCCGCAATAATTAGGTGTTCCAGTTTTTGTGCTCTTCGTTTGAGAATCAATACCATAATTTGCATATAAATGGGGTATTGCTTTTGAACTCCGGGCTTTCGAACGCGTCGGAAGGGCATCGGAAGAACGCTCCCGATTAGGAGGCGCACCAGTGGACCTTATCCATCGGGCGCCGAAATTTTTTGCTCTTTCAGCTACCGTAACACCGTGCTCATGAAGCGGATGACTTTCGTGGTTTGGCTGTGCAGCCCGGACCTCTGACGACATAACTTTTCCGCTGAAGTGCCTGCCCGAAGTATGTCCGCCTGATTAGGCAATACTTGCCGGACGAAACTAATTTACTTAAGTGCAATATTGCACCTGAGGGAAAATCGCACACCCAACTGATTATTATACCTTTCAACGACCTTTTCGAGCGCTTTCCGTTGGCAGGCCACTTATTCGACTTCGGCGCCCTCGTTTCCGACGGGCACGAACTTTTCGGTATCGCTCCTTCGGGCGAGTGGATATAAACCACAGGAATCCATGACGTTCCTCGTCGAAAGCGTTCCCCTTCTCGCCTTAGCCTATAAGCCGTGTTTAGCAGCGCTCATTACGCTACAGAAAGACCCTTTTAGACGACCCATTTCACAAGCTTATTATGGCTAAGATATTGTCGGCACGTGCGTCGCGGAACAATCCGATCTGTTCCGTCTTCGCGTTGAGCGCCGTCGACGCTGGCTCACACTGAGATGACGGTCTTCGTCGAATTACGATGTACTGTAGGTGCACAATTAACTCACACTTCGTTTCGCTCTCGTTCAGGCTTCACTACTCTCACTTTCTCTTTTGAAAGGATTATGCAAAACGAGCGCGTGATTAATGAAAACTTCAATTTCGGTGCCCTTTTATTTTTGACGCTGCCTAGGGCGTCATGGACTGCCGACTTTCTCTCGTTTGTTAGTCACTGATTGACCCTTATCCCCTCATTGAGTTTTCCGCTTTCTGTTTCTTTATGGGCAAAGGACAAAAGAGGGCCGAGTCTGATAATGAACGAGACATTGGGTTGTTGTTTGTAGGGCAGTGGGAATTACAGCGGTGCTGAACGAAGATTACTATTTAAAGCCGTGATTACGGCAGTGTGTGTGCAATTTCGGTGGCCGCGGGCGGGACCGGTCACGCTTCTCACCTCAGGCGCCTCCCCTGCGGACAGGAGGTGGTTCTTGACTGATGACCGACCGATCGCCTGCGGCCGTGAATAGATTAACCTGGGGACGACGCTGCTTTATCTGTGCGTTCCAGGGGACAAGCCCGGCCCAGACGGCTTGCCTGGTTTCCGAGTGGTTTTGAGGGTGGCCCCTGTGCTCTGTCTGAGGACTCTTTGCTTCAAGTAGAGTCGACGGGCCTTCAGATTGTCTCTCTGGGCGCCGTGAATAATTAAAGTGATAAATAAAGACAATCGACAATTCCATTTGGCGGTTCAGTGCCTCGGCTCTCGCCGGAACGGGGCGTGTTAACGGGCCGCGCACATTAGCCACTCCTTCATTCGATTTCGGTACGTGAGCGCGCGCCCCTCATTGGTATGTAACTAGCCGAGTAATTAAATTCGACTTTTATTGCTCTCATTAGCAAGGAACCAGGCGGTGATAAATACATGTCATAAGTCGCGCGCCGTTCATTCCGGCCGTGTTATTTCCTCCTCGGCAGGGTCGCGTTTCGGCTGGATTCACAAACCTCGGCCACGGCTTGCTTCTAAACCCCTTTTTCTCTATCGCATTTTCCCGTTCGCCTGATTCGCTATCTCCTCCTCGGGTTCGACTCCATTGCCTCGAGTAAGCGGGGGAGAAGAGCTTATTTACCGCATTTCCGTGCGTGTACACACTCGAACACGCCAGTGGGCCAATCAGAATCGGACACTCTAATTTCGCGCGATCCCAGCCGGCGTTCTTGCCTGTCCGCGTTAACAATACCCTTTCTTTGAAGACGTCGTTGTGCCGGAACATATGGCATCGGAAAGCACCGCTTACACAACCCTCTGATCCCGACACCGTACCTGTCCCTGTCCAGGTGCTCCGCCGAGCCCTCATCCAACTCTACTACTCTTCATCCTGTCAGTCGACCAGACTCCGCTGACCAGCATGGAACGTTGTCAACCGGGCGAACTGTGCTCGCTGCAGGTGCAGCACGTGCGCAACGTCTACCCTCCGCTACAGGTAATTGCGTTCTTCCGCTCTGCATGCCAAAAGACCGTAGCAAATTGACTCTGTCAATAATGCATGCTGTAGGCAAATTGTTGAATCTTCAAGGCAGACATTAGCTGATTCCTTACGTCACAGCCCACGTCAAATGCAAAGTTTTCAATGCCTAAGCTCTTCGTAGCCTTTATTTTTTGTACAAGACTTCTCGACTGCGGGGTACACTCACCGGTTGGTTGGGTAAAGGACGCCCGAGGGGGCAGCTCTGCAAAGCTCGACAATCATAGTGCAAACCCGCTTGGTCTTAATCCTCTCTCTTTTCACGTCATGCTATGCTGTTATTTTGAAGAGCGCATCCGCGTATTTGGCTTCTCGGATGGGCCTCCTAGGCAGAGTGCAGCGAAGATCGAAAAACAAGAGATTCACATATTAGTTTTTGATCTTTCCTTTTCTCGGAGCTAATCAGACGCATCTTCGTCACGGCGGTGCCAGCAGAGGAGGGATAACGAATGTTCCGCTCGAAAAAGACTACTCAGAACAAAATTATAGTTCCGGATGTTTGCCCCTTTGTGTCCTCCGCCCAAAGTTACCGTATGCTGTCGGCAACGGGATCACATTCTACTAGTCTATGTGTTTTTTCTCAAAAAAGCCATAAGAACCTGTGACGTGGGTGTCGATAAGACAATGCGATTTTGCCTCTAGACCCGTTTCGCAAAGCTTGTTGTGTTTTCGTTCAGTTTTCTAAAACGGTAAACATCTGCCTCTAGTGACTAATTGCGCATATAAAATGCTTAGGAAATTTGTTAGATTGGAAGCTCAACGTTCACTGTCAAGACACCTTGCCAGGTGCTTCCACGTGCCAAAACAATGAAGGATCTTTGTTCGAAAGTGGCTATCGCATATGCGACTTATAAGACAAGGCCGTAGGATTGCCCTTGACTTCCTGAAAAGCGTAGGCACAAGAACAAATGACATGTTTCTCGTGAAACACTTCTTTTGTTTACACGGAACGCCGTTTTGTTTTTGTGTAATTTCAAATTGCACCTTCCGTACGCGTGGAAATCATTCATTACCACGAAGCTGAATGGAATCAGCTGTCTAGACTCGGCGACCGTGATTAACACCCATCCTCTTTGCTCCGACAGTCAAAGGCCAACGCTTTGTTTGTGCAAATAACAGGTGTAAAAGTTATGGCGCTAACATGACGTGATACTGGGAAACAATAGAGCGAGAAGTCCATGTCGAAATGTTATGACGAAATTCGTGGGAAGCCAAGAGTTAATCGAATCATAGCAACGGTAAGAGAAATTCACGTGTTGTTTATAGTGCGCCGCGGTATCGTAGTCTTCCTTTGTATGCAGAGCGAGGCAAAAGTATCGTCTGACAAGTGCATATTAGTTACTTGCGCAATAGTTTAAAGCGGTGACCGGATATACATAGTGATACTTCCGGAGATCAGACGGATGTTTGGATAGCTACTGGAGAGACAAGGAAGAGTGGTCTAAAGATGGAATACATTATTGCAAAGCATGTTTATGAAACTAAAACTGGGAAACTGAAATTACGGTAGGCATTATTTTTGCTAGGAGAACCGTTTTAGTTGATGTATGTATAGGTGAGAGATATACGGTAGCCTTGACTCTGAAGAGGATCATCGGACACATCATAAGAAGAGGAAGCGCGATGAATGTTCGGAACAAGAGACACAGGTCTGAAAATGTAATCCATGCTTGGCAACCAAAACTGCTTACATAAGCTCTAAGTATAACGTAGCAGAACCGGTTTACTGTAATACGATGGACAAGAACCGGAGGTTCATTACTAACTCAAGAATAAACATGAGATATGAGTGAACGTAACCTTTGAAACCCTGAGGTGCTTCTCCCCTTCTCAAAATTCGAATCTCCCTGTAAAGACCTTAGCCAACTGGAACATTTATAGGAACTTCAACCCCGTGTTCTCCTCGTCGTCGTCTTCTTCGTGCTCTGTTTCATCGTCGGTATATGTGGAAACTCGTCGATCCTAACCATCATCCGCGGGCTTCTGCTCGAACGCAAAGTTTGTCGTCCAGGACGTCGAAGTACCGACAACGCAATCCTCTACATCGCCGCTTTATGCATCGTCGACTTCTTGATGTCCCTCTCTCTCCCGCCTGCCATTCTGGTTGGTCTCACCCGAAGTCCCACATCTTTAACAGGAGAATGTAGGACAGCATCATTGGATTCTGGATGTTTGGCACGGCCATCTGCAAACTGCACCACGTCTGCGGCTCCGTTGGTCGCATCGTCTCCACGTTTCTGATCACCGCGATGAGCTTCGATCGCTACGTCGCCGTGTGCCACCCTCACAAACATAAACTCCGCTCTCGCAAATTCGTCCTTACCGTCATCGCAAGTAAGTGACCCTGTTCTAATCCACTCACCACTATCGTACCCTTAGCCCTGTGGACCGTCGCCTTCGTACTCCTCCTACCCATGCTGTCCTACGCAAAGGCTAACGAAGTGTTGTTGCAAACACTTCGTCAGCCGGATCCGTTCACCCTGCGTGAAAACATCACCCGAGTTCGAGTCTACAAGTGCTCCGACATGATGCCACCTACAGTATTCTACTGGTTCACTTCCAGGTGCGTTATGTGTACTTACGAGCCACTTGGGGTTAACATGACAGGGGCAGACGAATGCAAATGCGGAAGGATTCTCAGAAGGCCTTGCGCTACGTGTCAATAAAAATTTCGCATCATTCATGGGCAAAACAAAGACTTTTTCCCATGGCGATTTTCGAGTCTTCGATCATATTAATATTAGAGACGGCACAATAATGTGTTATGGGCAATTACTTCCGTGTAATCCCCTCGAATAATGCAAACATTTCCAGCACGTTTGTCCTTGGGTACGCCGTTCCCCTCCTCCTCATCATCTTCTTCAACACCCGTCTCATCCGGAAGCTCTACGAGCACAAGAAGTAAACCAAAGGAAGGGGCCAGTAAAACGGTATTTCCTTACAGAGTTCTTCCCCGAAGTGGAATCCCTCTGCGTCGCGTCGTCACCTACACCGTACTCATCGCCGCACTCTACTTCGTCTGCTGGACGCCCTATTGGTGCTCCGTGCTCTACGCCATCTACATGAGCGTCTTCTCCAACGGCCGAGCCGAGACTAGCGACCTGCTCATCTTCGTCATCTACTGCGTACACCTCTTGCCCTACGTGGGCAGCGCGACCAACTGGGTGCTCTACGGCCTGTTGAACACGCAGCTTCAGGTGCGCCACGACCACGGCGACGAGCACAGCATGCACATGCTTAACAACAATGGTAGCCACCTGCTGAATACGGTTGGGATACTACGCACGACGTCTTTTGAACTCGTAATTTTCTTAAGCATATTCAACCCTCACCGTGGACACATTCTAAATAATGCATTTCCACGTTGAGGAACCAAAAACCAAAGCACTTAAGGAAGATTCCTGAGCCCCTTACTTGGAAATCTCAAAATGTTCCCTGTCTGGAGGAAAACATATCAGGTGATACGCTCAAAACTATCATAAAAATTGAAAGTTCAAAAGACGTCGTTTGTGGTAATGGCTCCTGAAATCCCTACCCCTGACACGACCTTCTACGGTGCGTTTGCAGGCGAGCGCTCTTCGCTCAAGGCTCCGTCCCGACCCGAGCGCTCCATTTCTGTAGGCGTGCAGCCGAACGCGCAACAAACCATCTCCACCAACGGCGGCTCCTTCCACCGTACGGCGCCTCTTGCGCCCTACAACTCCATAATCAATCTGATTGAGGACACGCAACATGTCAGCCTGTAAATATAAGTCGGCGACGGGTACCGGAATGTATGACATATGTATGCTGATAAGATGCCGTGCTTGAGGAATAAACATGAAAAATTCTGAACATTTATGACAATGTGACGAAAGATGAGAAGAGACAGTATTTACAATATGTTTCCGATAAACACAGTAAGTGAGAGAAGGACTCGGCTGTATAAGTGAAAGGAACGTCGGCTTGGCGGCATCTTAGGGCTAAGGATTGGTTTTCGGAGAAGATCCGTTCTCTGTTCCGTAGAATGTCGGCTGAAATACGTACATTTGTTGTGGTCATATCGCAGAATATGGGACATAATATTTAAACTACTAGTATTACAGTATTTCACAGTTTCTCCATCCTATCGGAAAGGAAACGTATAGATAGAGAAATTGGCTCTGCGATTTGTTGGATTTTCCCACGAGTCAGCACATTATTCTTCGGTGATTCACTACCACAACTTGTTATTTTTACGTTTCTCGATAGACGCTTTCGTCTTGACGTTGACATGACTCACGATTCATATCCGCTTTCCCACAGAGAACAGATTTTATGAGGTGCGGAAGACGGTCACTTCCTCCTAGCTTACAAAGAGCCGTACGAACAGCTAGTTCCTGATCCAGAGCTACAAACCTTATCTTGAATTTTTGCAAATAAGAGACTGTTTGCTTAGAATACTGAGCTGTTTAAAAGTTTTAAGAAAATGACATACAGGTGAGTAAACATTTCCGCCGCGAGGGGATTCTCCAACTTTAGTCTCGTCCTCATCCGAATCACTCGTGTCGTTTGGATGCGCCCCAGGAGCGGCGGTCACAGTTGCCGACGTGGTCACCTTCTGCGCTGACTCAACCAGAGAATTCTTGTAGCACTATAAGGGAAAAATGGTTGAGACGGCCCACATGGAAGTTCTGAGTAACAGTGTGACTCGTTCGCCGCCATTCAGCGAACTGAACATGACTCAAGACAACTCACCGTGTCGCAAACACGCACCGGCCGTTTGCTCACTCCGTTCACGATGAGGTTGTGCGTGGAACATGATCCACAGACGACGTTTCCACAGGCGCGACAGTGGTGCTGAAGGAAATGAGAGTCACAATGGTAACTACAAAGGAGATAAAGTGTAAGTCCTCGTTCTCGGTATTCGTTTCCAAACTCCGGCTTGATCACATTTTGGACGCAAAATCATATCGAGAGTGGGAACGAGGATTCAATCTCGAGTGGTCACAGTGGCCTTAATAAGACGCTCAACGTACCCTCCTCTGCAGAACACTGAAGCGCGTCGAGTAGCAGCACATGCAGTTCTCAGCTTCGCTATCAGGCACCCAGACGGCCGCATGCTCCGTCGCCGCCACTTTTCCTTCTTTTTTGATGAGGTCTTGCACACATCGGTCGATGTGCTGCATCCACTCCGTCTTCTCCGTCGGAGTAGCTGCGTAAACGGCAAATGACTTCACCCTTGTTTTGATGATCCAACCGTTCTTAATCTCTGGAGCTTGCACAATACAACTTTACGAATGGAATTGCAACGCACCTCCGTCGTCTGCAAGGTCTTCGAGACTGACATCTTCAAGTGGGATGATGCGTTGATTGTTGTATTTCTTCTTGTTGAAGAGAATGTTGCCGTAGACGAGTATGTCGTTGAACAGGAAGAACTGTCGTGGTTTGGACTTCTTCCTGTAAACGAAGAGCGAATTAGAGGAAACAGATCGGAAGGATTATATTGGTGCTTTTATATGGCACATGGACGTACGAAGCCATAAGGAACCATAACATGGATGAAGACAATAGGATTTTTTAATTCAGGAGTATACATCGCTTGCAAAAAAATAAATTCAGTGGAGATCGGAGTCCAGAAAAGAGTCCACTGATTAAAGATGTATCAGTAAAAAAATCTGATGCTAAAGGAGCAAGAAAATTAAATTGATTGGCTGTGAAATCGTTCCAGACGTCTTTGATGTCGAAGTCAAACTTTTAACGCCGGTCTGCATCCTGTCAACGTAATTTTGATTTCAGTCATGATTCGAATTTGTCAATTGGGAAACTGTCTGTTCAGCTATCAATAAGTTCCACCATCGCGTCAAACATTCGTTATGTATAAAAAGGAAAGACGTTGCAAAGGCGCTCATGCGTTCAATACAATGATGAAATCAACGCTTACCTGCACATCTTCACGAGAACTCCTTCTCCGACGAGCACTCTCCCCTTCATCTGCAGCTTCACCCCTCCACGGAAGCAGCCTTCCACGTTAGCGATGCGTCTTTCGTTCGCTACGCTGTTAACTAAAGCACAAAGGAGTCTGAGAAGGGAAACAGGGAGCAGCCTACCTAGACGATCCATGTCTCCGAGCAGAGCCTTCGTCCAATCGTTTTCTATCTGAAACAGAAACTCTTCTAGCAATAGGCTAATGAAATTATCGGCTCGCATCTACAAACAAATCGATTTGCCATCGCTGGCAGCGATCTTCTCACTTGGGCGTAACGTGTTCACCGCTGATGCGGCACCGCCGCTACGAGCGACACTGACCGCCCGCACAGTCGGTGATCGAAGGCAGCGCGAGCGCAAAAAATGAAAGTTGTCGCGTCGATGAGTCAGCGCGGCAGATGAACAAAACAGTGGCACTGCTGCACAGGTTCCCCTTCCACCTTCCTTCAAATTCACGTTTATCAACAAATCACCAAGGCGGGACTTCCAGATGCTAACAAGTATCCGAGCGTCGTCTGCTGCACTGTGTCATTGTTTGCGAGTAAACAAAAGCATTCCCTACGCGGAAAGCCATAATATCGATGGTCCGGAACAGCAGCATAACAACAACAACTTTTATACATATTAATTAAGTTAAAAAAATCTTAATACCGACACATATCTATAGATAAAACAATCAGGCCACAAATGCTTTAAGCTCCTCAATCTTCTGAATAATATCTTCGCCTTCTTCGTCGCTTCTGTTCTTCTTTAACGAAGCCACAACAAGTTTATGGCACTCATTCAACAATTCCACTTCTGAGGACTTGACATCTTCAGCCTTCTCGATGTGATTCAGCAGTTCGCGTACAAATTTCCCTGAGGCGTGCACATACACGTTTAAACGAGTTGCCAGGAAGATGAGAACGGCGAGAAGAAATGACGCAGCAGGATCTTCCGATGCTTTAAGCTGAGCACGCAGGTCCGCGACGTAAGCTTCACGCATGTCCTCCCTGTAATTGTGATATTCAAATATTTTGGCTCAGATAAAAAGATCAGATTGTAGCTTAAAGCGCAGAAGTAAATAAAGAAAAAAAGCGAACGAAACCTGACCCCTCAGAGGAGGAAACCCGGTTCTCCTGGAAGCCCAGACACGCGCAAGACTCACGGCCCCTCGCAGGAGGAGACCCGACCTTCTTGAGAACAACGGCTCTTCAATGGCTCCTAAAAGACGACTCGTTCCACGGGGGAGAAACGCCCTCTCGGAAGAGCCATGCACAACGGCTCTTTATGAAAAAGGCAACCTACGAGGAGGTAATTCGGTCCTCGGGTAAGGTACATACTCCATACGGCCCCTCACAGAAGGAGAACAGGCCTTGGACTAGATCCATAAATAGTACGACAAACTTACATTTGCTTCTTGTCAGGAACTCGAAGGCGAATGGAGCTAGCAGCAGTAGCAGCTTCAAAAAACTTCTCCAGATCGGTCAGATTATTATACAGCTCAATAATGGGTTCTCTGGTGTCTGCTGAGGAAATTCCGTTGAGCACTTCGGTTCTCACCTTAAAATGGATAAGCACATGTAGATGGTGCAGGTCATTTACCTTCGGCGTTAAAGATCCAATGTTTGAAACACCGCTCACGTACTCCAAGACTACATTAGCGAAGTCAGTACAGAGTGTGCGCAGAAGATGCTGCTTGAGGGAGGTAGCCGTGCCAATGTCGAATTCGGAAGTGCCTTGTTCGAACATGCAGATGTTCCCATACAGGTTTTGCACCTGTTGCTGAAGAAGCTGGAGTGTTTTCTTCTGATTTTGCGCAGCTGACTGGTGAATACTGAGCAACACGGCTTCCACTCTTTCGCGGAAAATAACATCCACTTGACGTTGGATATCATCTCTAATTTCTTCCACTAGTTCTTCAGGGAGGTTGCACTGCGTTTTGAGTTCTTCTTCGATTTCATCGCTTTGAATTTTAATAGACGACGACACCTGCTTGGGTTCCTCGGTGACCTTCTGCTGTTTTCCTCCCTTTTGTTTTCCTCCCTTCTTCTTCTTTCCAGGATTTGCATCCCAATCATCGTCGTCAGCAGTAGCGGTAGCTTTCTTCGAGTCTACCTTGTTCTTCTGAGGTTGCTGTTGGCGCATCTGTTTGGCATATTCGGGAGCCAGTGTTTCGGCCTTCTCCAAAATAAAAGCGTCAAGCGCCTTCACAACTTTTCCGATAATACGTGTATTATAGCAAAGCCCAGATTCCGTCGTTCTCCAGTCAGGGTATTTCTTTAGGAGAAGTTGACCAGCCACTTCAATATCGCTATCTTCAAATGGAACACCAGGTGGAATCAAATTCACGAGGTCGCAATATTCCGTCTTTGCCATTTCTTCAACTACGGTCTTCTCAATGTCCTGCCACAGTTCAACAGAAATAACACAACTGGGGAAGACTACCAAATTCTTCTTATATTCTTCCTTAGAAAATACTTGCTTCAAATAGCTGGTTGGATCGGTCACGAACAGCTTCTTTAGTGTGCCAAAGTCTATAAAACCGCATTTAAACGTACAATAATCGAATGTTGCGCTTACCAATGAACTGATTTTCATGGAATGTGTTAAGTGTGTATTGCTTGACCATCCGTTCGTGGATGTTTGGAACATACAAAGCATTAGAAGAGTTTTTGTTTCCAACAATGTTGCCTGGAACGGCCTTCATGTCCTTCAGCTCATCCCAAAGCGAAGAAAACAAAGAAGGCGACAGATTCAAATGCTGTTGGATGCGAGACAACTGCGTAACACTGAAATTAACAAAGTGATTAAACAACTTTTCGCGAAGACAGTACCGGGTAAGGGCTGACAATACGGCGCGTAACGCATTACGCTGTGCCCTCAAGTAAGTAGACGTGTACAACATATCTCCGTATTGAACGGCATCGATTGTTGACCCAATATTCGGAAGAATATGGTTGTTCAGAACTTCCGTGGGAATATGCATAGTCTTCGTAAGGTGTTGAAGAGAAATAGAACCGAGTTCTTTCAGCTTTGCGTCAAGTTCCAAAGAGAGCTTCCGAATGTAGTCACTAAAGCATATCTCCGGAGATTCACAACATAATGAGCAGCGCTACCTGGAAATCAATTCTCCATTGCAGACAAAGAAATCAGGATCTTCGGCAACAACGTCGTTGATCTGGGCTTCGATCTGTCCGAACTCCACATGAAGCGCTGCAGCAATGTCGCCTATCGGTGCTCGACCGTCGTGTGCCAAACATTCATTGCGAATTTCTGTCACGAGATGCTTCTTTGTAATATACTCCTTTCCATCGGTTGTAAAAATCAAATCCAAGAGCTTTGCTGACATCAGTTTATGAACAACCTCAATGCAGTTGTTTTCCGAGAGCCTAAAATACGAGTTTAATAGAAGAGCCCTTGATCAAATGTCTCACTTTTTAGCTCCTTCTGTAAGCTGAACGCGCTGCAAATCCGCAGCTAGCTTCTTGATATCGGCCCAGGAAGTCATGTTTGAAACGTCCTTAAGGAACCTAAAGGCACAATAAACGAATAGTACTAAAACGAAGGACGTGCTCAAAATAGCGACGGTAGAGAAACCGCAACCGTTAAATACATGGACAAAACAACTCTTTTATTCCCTAGATAAATAAATAATAATATACTTGTTACCATTTTATTAGAATAAATAAGATCACAGAAATCGCTATACATCCATCCGCTTGCTGGTCCTATGAAAGCCGACTCAGGAGCTTATCAAAGGTTTCAATATTGTTGTTGAGATCATATTCAGTTGCCTTTTTACAGAAGAATTCGATGTCAAGTCGAAGTTGCGCCCGAATTTTTCCTTCATCTGATTCTAAGTTCGATGTGGACGACGATTGTGGCATTTCCTCTCCAGTGGCAGTGACTTTGGCTTTTCTCTTGAATCTCTGCAAACTCGATCCCGTTTGTTCAACAGATTCCAAAACCTAAAAACATACATTGTATGTAAGGAACTGAGGCCTAGCAGGTTATGTCTGAGCACAGCGTTAAACTGATCTTACTGATCTTAAGACCCTACCTGCTCAGCCTTTGTGCAGAAGTTTGCCATCGTATCCTCAAGCACGGTTGTAAGAATGCCTTTACTGACAGTTTCACTCCATGTAGCCCTGATTGCAAACTGTTGAAATTCATCGAGAAAGTCGAGCGCTCCGGACAAATATGATGAGCACTCCGATGGTGCAGGCTTCTTCGTCCAACGATACTGTCTTGGGATTTCCAGCACGCCATCAAGCTGCTTGTCGAAATGCTCCCGAACCATCTTCATCAGTATATCATCCAACTCTTTACGTTTTGAAGACAACTGATTGCAGAATAGAGTGATACACTGGCCCAACGCTGTTGTGCTCAAGTGTAAGTCGTTCACACGAGTGTAAATAACAGTGGTGCAGTGTCCGAAGATATCTTCTTCAAACTTCGTTACATCACCAGCCAAAGCTGTAACACATTTCCACGCGCACGAATCGCCGTTCACGTCGGTTGCTTTTGCCTCAGAAAAATGTCTAAATTGCAACGATGAGAACAACTCAAAATAGGCAAAGAAACCTTGTCATTGTGTCCACCCATTCGCCATATTTGCAGTAGATCTTAAGAGTAAAATCCCAAAATTTGTCGATTAAGGAAGGTAGAAAGACTTCGTCAGAGAATGAATTCTTAACGGCAGCGAAGATACTCCTTGATGGCGGGGTCAGTCGATCTCCATCGTCGAGAGAGTAGGAAAACTGATCAACAGCTGTTTGTGAATTTAGCGTTGAGATGAAATGTTGAGTCTCCAGCTTGAAGTAGACAATCAGGTTGAACTTGTCCCTAATTCTTCTTAGCAAGGGAATCGTTGAGGGAAACTTTCGGAATGCGCGAATGAAGTCCGTAATCAGAGTGAAACATCGATGAAACAACCGATTGTCGCTGGGTATCAAAACTGCACCAAAGTTCTGAAATGGACAGTTGAACTAGAGAACACGTATTCGATTGATACCAAATCAAGGAAGTCAGACAGGTACATCAGTAAGCAGTGATCGAGGAAGGATAGGACGACATCAGAAGAGTAGCCATTCTTTTCTAGCATTCCTGTCCATTTAGTCTGCAGCTCCGTAAGAACCTTCAAGGACTTATCCAGTAATTGATCAAGGTTGAGTCCATCTTTAACGAGCATAAGAGGGTTGATCACAGAGCTTCCGATCACTTTTGTGGGGCCATCTGTCCTCTTGATTAGCAAAATGATGGACAACATCTCGGGAAGGTAATTCGCATCGTTCTTCAGGACGTCGGCGATAAATTGACTAAGATAGGTTTCCACACGGCTCATGCAGCGTTCGCGTGCTTCGGATACGCGTTCATCGATATCTTCGTTCCTTCCATACCAAATTTCGAACGAAACCACGGAGTACGTCAGAGAATCGAGCCATCGCCTGTTGATTTCAACGGGTTTCTTGGCAAGAGCGTCGAGAAGCGATTTCAAGGCAACAACCAAAGAGATTCGACCACGAATTTTGGATTGTGCCCTGTGATTTCCGGTTAGTTCTTGAAACTTTCCTTCTACGAAGTGAGCGGTCTTCTGGATATCGACTGTACTTGAGTGCAATTCGGCAAAATTACCCTAAAACTGAATATTCAGTGCGGTTCATAGCAGAAAAGAACTTACACTGATCTCGGATCCAATTTTGTCGATGCTTTCCTTCAGGCTGACTAAATTCGAAGACAAATTAACGAAGTCGGCATAATCATCATTGATCAGCTCGATCATTGAGTTTTGGACCACTTTTAAGTAAACTTTCAGGTCGGCATAGAGCTGATCCAGAGTTACACGTCGCCTTGTTAAGCTTAAAAAGCGTTCCAAATCAAAGTCAGGCCTGCTGAAGTGTGCCTTGTTGAAGCTGAGCTGCAGATCATTGGCAGTGGTCGGGACAAAACTTGACGTTCTCGACGGTACCGCTTTCCCGTCGGTAGCCATCTGTAAATACCGCGAATCATACGTAAGCAAGCGAACATACGCGCTGAGAACATGGGCAAAACGATCACGAAACGTGTTCATTCCACGTCTTCTCCCCGCTGACGCGATAAGCGGGAGACAAACAACACAGAGAGCTGGAAATATCGCACATTCGGAGCCGTCTGAAACAGGGAGGCGATGATGTCCTCGTTGAGAGTCTGCGGTATGGCGCAACATGTCCATGGGTCGGCTGTGTCGAAGTGTCGAAAAAAACGAGGTGGTCTGTCCCGATAGCGAATCTGTCTGTTTGGCCGAATCTGTCTATCTGTCTGTTTGGCGCACTCCGTTCAGACAAGCAGACAGACCACTCCGTAGACAGACCATAAACAGACAGACCACCCGGAACAGAGTGGTCTGCTCCGATCCCGACGCCCAGACGGGAAATCTTAGGACTGAGGCATCATCTCTCAGAGTTCCGAAGGCCGACCTCAGAGGCGGAATTAGAGACCGGCTTTACGAAACTTCTTGTAATTGATGCAATTCACTCATTTAAGAGGGTGTAGGAGTGGAATTGAGAATTTCAAATGAGAACCATATTCTTGTGCCCAGTGGTAGTGAGCGCGGTTCTTGGCCTGTGTCCGCTGATTTATAGAGATTTTACTCAATTTAACATCAGACTTATATACTTGTACTGGTTTCTTTGACAATTTATCGTGAAAATTTAATGCTGTCATCAACAAACGAACAAATGGCCACTTTGGAACTGATATGGTGACAAGTGAATATGCAAGAAGAGACTAGTGGATGAGTGGAAGAATGCGAGTATCCATAGTTGTGATGGGTCGTTTCTCGATGTAGTATGTACACGGTAAGGCACGACGCTAAGGGTTTGAGGTGTCCTCTTCAGTATCACCGTACACTCGAAGGCATCAGCTGTTTCGACTTGCTCTGCTCGACCCGCGCGGACGAACGACGTCGGATGGGAATCGGAGGGACGAGAAGGCCGTTGCCGCGCGTGTTCTTCTCTCGCGCACGCTTCTCGGAGCGAGGAGCATTGCTTGACGGAACGGGCAGTTCGCTGGTTTTGGGGGACCCGTTTGATGGTCTGTTCGGCAGCTCGATGTCTTCTTCAGTGGAGTGTACGGTGGCTGATTGTCAGGCGGGGATCTGGCGAGGAACGTAACTCCCATTGGAGAGCGTCGGCTCCGGCGACTCCGACGACGTCAGTGCCTCACTTTCCGCGAGCGAGAGACGCTCGCTGAAGGCGTAGCTGATCTTGCGGGCCAATTCGGTGGAGAAGCTCCTGGGGAAAAGGCACACTTCCTCGTTGGTCGATGTGATGGCGTTCAGTGCCATTTTGCACCTGAAATGAAATCCATATGACGCATCTCTGGTGCTCGTCCTACCGGGCGTAGGGCTCTCGCGATAGTCGTGTTTTGATGTAATACTCCAGATAGGTTTCCCTCGGCTCGATGAAATTAATCTTCTTCATGCCCTGCAAACGCCCTTTTGCGTCACTTGGCCCGACATGTGTCGCATTACCGTAATCTCGGCCTTGTTCAGAGTGTCCAGAACGACGAAGAAGTTCTCGTTTGGCTCAGCTGTGCGGTTAATGTACCGCCGGATGGAGCGAATTTGCGAATTCTAAATGTGCAAATTAGCTTTGTCCTGGGTTAATTTCGGAATGTTTTGCATGTGAGAATCGGCTTCGGCTAGGGGCAGAAAACACTTACGAAGCTCTCATTTCGGTCGGGAGCGATGTCGGAGAGGCGAAATCGCCGTAGGCGGTAGTACTCGAGGTCAATTTCGCCAACATGGCGTTCATCTAAATTCAAGGGATGCACTTAAAACCTGCAAATTAACTTCGCTCACTCGTGACAAACACAACGACGCGAATGTTGTCGCTATTCCGCGAGAATCCGAAGTCGGACAGGGCTTCGCGCACCGTCTTGATTACGTTGTCGTTGCCTGGCACCTTCAGATCCATCTGGATTACGCGGCGAGTTTGCCGGAAGTAGTCCAAGAACGGCTCGGAACACTTGTGGTAGTTGTCGATGCGTTTCTAAACAACGGTCACGTGAACAAGACGCAAACTTTGAACATAAAAGATGACGGGAAACGCATAATTAACACTTCCGTGCGTGCCAAAGTGCTGCGGAAGGCGCGCTTACTGTAATTGCTGCTAATGGCGCATCGTCCTGCGACTCACCTCCAGTCGTCCTTTATCGGCCTCGTCAATTCCTTTGAGAAACGCACTTAGCTCCGGGCTCAACTCCTTCCGATTGATCTGTTCGCTCTCTGGGCCTCGCAACGTCTTTCCACTTAAAAGACTTTTTTCTTCCGAGACCATCAATTCGAGAGCGAAGAGAACAGGATGCTACAATGCAACAGTTACCGTAATCCGCATCTTGACATCAAGGATTACCCGACGTTCAAAATTCTCCAGATGCTTTTCGTGATTTCGACTTCGGAAACTGTCCGCCCGCATGATGTTCTGCAGCTCGGGGACGATGTCGATGATGAACCGCTGGCTCATCGACGTCGACAGCTTCGCGCTGATCATGCTGAGCACCCACTCCAGTGTAAGCACTCCAGTGTCTCGCTGCAATTTGAGCGTCAGAGGATTCCCACTGTGCCTGCAGAGTTACCCTGAGCAGTTCCTGGATCTCGCTCACGTTCTCCACCGTGTTTGCCACTTTGTTCGGCATGAATGAGAAGACGATGTCCTCGATGCTTATGGAGACGAACTCGAACTCCTGCACGAGCTCCTGCGTGATGATGCCTTTCTGACTTCCCGGACCGCCTAAACGTCGTCAATGAAGCCGTAGTCGGTCGTAATAAGCTTTGTTTGCCAACGGCAATCCGTCTTCTGCGCACACACGTGCTATACACTTACCAAATATAAAGATGACAGTGTGGATGTGGTCAGGAGTGCGGGCGACGCCCGAGCCCAAAGATACCGTAACCTTGGGCGGAGTACGAGCGCATTCGATGTATGAGTCGGTTTCGTCGTCGCGACCTCTGCCTCGGATTTGCACTCCCTTGCGGCCCTTGGAGGAACCTCTGCGCGAACTCGGCGCGCATCCCATCTGAACAGAAATTGTCATTTGACTGAGTGATGTGGGAGCGAAAACGCGGCGAAATAAGCCAAATCCCCGATCGCGGAAACAACGAATTTCACGGCGCTGGACACGGGAATGCACTGGCAAATACGACTCGTCGGGGCAGAACCCATAGGACACCTCAGGGCTTGAGAGTTGAAGGGAAAGAGCCACCCTCCAGGAAGCTCATCCTTTCGCATTCCCAGCAAAGAGCAGTTGACACTTTCGCTCGCCGATGAGGGAATACATCTCTAATATTAAGTTTCGAGTCCTCCATTCATTCACACACTGAAAGGCGGTTATCTGGCCCTAGAGTGTAATCCTTTATCTTCGCCTATCCGTGGACGAGGCGCTTCTTCTAGTTCGCGCGGTGGGCGGGGTCGTCGGGGCGTGAAACCTTTGTAGGGAAAAGGAACTCTCAGCATATCGGGACCTCAGAATAGGATGGACATACGTCACGGGTACACCAGCACGGGCATAAGGGAACAGAACGGGAATGGAAGAACTTCACCAAAAAAGAACCGGTGCTCACAGGGAACCGTTGGCGGTTCCTCCAAAAGGTAATGTACGCCGGGAGAGTGGCACGTGCCAGGAGACGTTCATCCACCTCGACGGACTTGGCTTTCAATCCGAAATTTCGCAGGATGTACGCGCTGCTCTGACAAAACTCTGCTCACGTAAGCAGAGCCTATTTATCTTCTTCGCTAACGCATTAGCGCTAAAAGAAAACTAGGAAGGATAAATTTAGATTAGTTTATCAGAGACACAAAACAAAATGAGGAGGTGACCGAAGCGTTCAAAAATTACACGTTTATCTCTCGTTTGATTGACATTGAATGGACGCTGGGCACGGTTCGGTTCTGCATTCATTATACATTCATGCCCTCATACATAAACTGTGCAAAGAGGCACAACAATGAGTGCCACGCCGTACAATTACCTCGAGCCATGTCGCTCCCTTCGGCTTTCGCTGTTTCCTAACGGCAACCGTTTTCTCAAATCCTCATGACATTCGGCACGCGGTATATATTAAAACCTTATTAGCACTGTCTACGGTGAAAAGAGCGCCAAATTGCCGCCGTACTTTGGGTAATCCTCATAAGAAAGGTTCTATTGTCATATGTCTTGGTCAACACGAGCGATGTTACCTAAGTATCTTCCTAGCTTTCATAAGCCGCGAAGATGAAAGGACGCATTAAGCGGACCACAGATTGTGTCGCCGCTTCACAAGGTAAGCTGAAACGTCCGCTCCCTAATCTTTGTGAATTTGAAAGGTCCAAGAGCAATGGGACAAACGCGGGGACCCACTCACACGGAGGGAGAAGCTCCGTGGGAACGGGAAGGAATGACAGTAGTCGAACATTTAAGCTTTAAAAATATTAAAATGAAAAATGACTCAGAGAACTCCTCCCTTCAAGAGGTTCGCGATTCTAGAAAACGGCGATCTTCATGACGGACATTACCTGATTTAGACGGTCTGCAAAGAACGCTGAGTAACGGCAAATATTAGAAAGATAATCCGATTTGCCGTTTCGCGACGGACACATTTAGCAGTAAGCCGTATACGGGAGCTTAGCGGTTGTAAAAATTGGTTTTTATTTTAGCGCTAGCTTCGAGATTTCTCATCCACTGGGTACCATTCGTGCCATTTCGATTTCTATCCTAAATCGATTAAGGATGTTTTTTGCGTGCTTCCACGTCAAAAATGGGCCGTAAGTTTGTCAAAGGTTATTCTTCTTCGGTTTAAATTAGTAACTCGGTATCAGACATGATTACAGGAATTTAAAAACATGGAAACTCGGGATGATGATTGTGTGAATGGCACTTAGGAAAATCAAATCCTGTGCAAGGGCTTAGCAACAAAGCACCTCAAACTGGTTTGGTGTCACGCATTATTGGGGGTCTTCTTCGGGAGGCCTGACTAGGGCGAGGAGCAGTGGAGAAGAAGAATTGGCGATACAAAGTCGGAGAAAACAAAGAGGAATCGGATGTTTTCTCACTCAGTGCCTAAGCTCGGTGAGCTGATGATCATTTCTGTGGATTTACTGCACACCGTCAGACATCAACCATATTTTCGCACAAAAGGCCAAAAAGTCTCTAGAGGCAGATGGGACAAAGACAGCTTAGTCTCTGATGCGCTACTCGGCCAAAACAACGAATTATCTTCACATTGGTGGCCCAACTGGGCTTCTGGGAGAATGTCGATTGTGACTAATTGACGCACGGCAAGTGACAAGTTCCGTCGTTACCGGAGCTACGTGTTCCCTTGAGACCCAGATGCGAGATTTCTAGATAGGATGCCTCAAAAAGGTCAGGTGTTCCTTAGTTGATAAAACTTACAAAAGTTCGCCTGAGTCACGAGTGAAACTGTGGTCGGTCTCTCGGGACGTGCCGTTCCGTTCAGAAGAAGCGCTGCGGAGATTGCCGACGTAACAGACACGCCAAGTCGGAATTGGACCCCGCTTTCTTCGGCGCGCACGTGATGACGACCCGTTGTTTTTAATTGGGAGTGCACGGAAGCTAAATCCGTGACTAAATTCTTTCGAAACGTAAGCTGGATTTAAAGGCCAAAATGTGGAACGAGTCACTTTGGCGCACGTAAATTTAAAGTGTTTACGTCAGCGATTTTAACCACAACTGGAAGTGCTACGTCAGTGCTACCGTAGTCTCAATGCGGAACGAACAGATTCTGTGAACTGAGATGGTAAGGAATACGAAATGAGAGGATTTGAGGGAGATGGCCGGTTTATAAAAGTTTCAAACTATAGTTTTGGCTAAATAGGGGGCGTTTTAAAGTTGTGCCTCGAGATTGAACCAGCTTGGTGTGGAATTCATGAATCTTGGGGACTGTATTATAAGCGCATGAAAATTAGTTGCCACAGACCGTAGCTGTGGAGAAATTAGATCCCCAAAACAGATCCCAAAACTCATAGATTCATCCTCAAGCCGGTTAAATCCTGAGGGATCACTTCAAAATTTTCCCTATTAAGTTTATAAAATTTTTACGATTTTGATTTCGAAGGGGTACAGTATTGTCGTTTTCAAACCGTTCCATTCACGGTCATTACGGTTATAAAGGAGGAATAGGACAGAAGGCCTGAATAAGCGGACGATGTTGACGATAGGGTGCAATGCTTTTAGAGCTGTGACATCTTTAAAATTGTATTTTCGGCACAAAAATAACAAACCGAAAATAGACTATGATCGCTTAAGGAATGCACACTGCAGTTTTATGTCAAAGAGAAGTTATGAGCCTGTAGCTGTACGAGAGGCAAGCGGATGCTCAGAATACGGAAGAGAAGTTGTTTACTCTCTCGTGAGACGTCAAAAGTCATTTAGTTGGGTTCTAAAAACTGGGCATCCCGGAAACTGAGGGTCCCCACCTAAGTGCTGTATTTTGTTCAGGATGAAACGAGGGTAATTGCGATTTGCTGAATTCTTCCTACGAAATGACAGAAAATAGGCATATCTAAGAAAATAGTAATTTAAGAGACTACTCCTGGACCCACTCAAGCACAAAAATGCAGAAGATCATATGCCATTCTAGGAACCCTAATATCACCTAATTATGACACGAGTAGCTACTACATAGCCTGGAACCCTCCGTTGGGAACGACGAATTGGCGCTTCCGAAGTTCGTGCCAAAGTGTTGTTTTGGATGATGGAAAGTCATCGCGTTGGGTTGCTGTGACTTTCCCAAGGGGCAGAATTGAAGGAAAACAATTGCGAAGAAGGTATCAGTACCCGTCCCTCTTGATTGGCCCTAAAGGTCGCAACGCGGTGATTAAGGTGTAATTGCGAGAAACGCACTCCGATTGTCATTCCACCGGGAGATGTATGCTCGGCGAACTTTATGTAGAAAGTAAAAAAGCAAACTTTAGACCATTTACGTAAACTCGAGCGGTCATTACAGCTGACTGTGTCTTCGCAGATAGACCGAGGGAAATAATGGAAATGTTTATATAAATTGGGCTCTTGGATTGTTCCTAGGATTACACTAAGGGCCTCGATCGAAATCCGTGCAGGACGCACATGAGGACAAAGCTGATTAAGGCACTTTCTGGAACTGCTTATTTCAGGAATCTTAAGAGTCTTAAGAATGTTCGGGCGCCACAAAGGTTCTCAGGTATGAATTTGCAACGACGTAATTATAGGCGCCCGACCACCTCGGCCGAGGTCAACCCTCCACGGCGTGGGCAACATCTCTCCAGGGAGGACACTGAGCATGTGGCTTTCCTTTGCGGGCAGCTTGTTTCCATAAATCTGCCCGTGCGCTTCTTAATACTTGTTTGCATCGTTCTACTAACGCGTGAATTCTGCTCCACTAGATTGTTTATCGCGTCGGCTCCGTTTTGTTTACGCTGCCTCCTCGGTCGTCGGTCTGAACCGAACGTGTGAACTTTACCGGCGTGTGCGCGAGGCGTCGCTAGTGAAGTGTTTCATCGCCGAGGCCGACGCTACCAGAGTCCAGAGGCGCGTGGGTCGATTCCACCGCCGTCGCCTAGTATGTTCTCCGCCGGACAGACGGCCGGCTTGAACGAGGCCAAAATGAAGATGCTTGCCTTGGCCCGGCGTGTCACCGAAAGCCAACCGCTGCAGCTGATCCAGAGCGAGCCTTCCGCGCAGCCGCCTTTGCAAAGGACCTACAAGGAGCCCATCCAGCAGCCCGGTACGTTCCCTTCTGATTCTTTTTCTATTCCAAGGACCTTTGGCCTCATCTGCACGGACGCATCAGGAAATGCCGTTTTGTAGAAAATTTCTTACTCCTCCCGTAATGGAGAGTTCACGTCGTTTCGTGCGATTCGTCAGATGTTCCTTGAAAAGTGCCCGAGGCACGTAGGCAAAGGACACTTAATTATCGCTCGTTAAAAGGTGTGATGTTATTAATGGTCACCGCCGTCTTTTAGTCAATTAGTCGATGGCCGCACAAGCTACTCTAGGGGCTGTCAGACGCACACTCAATTTGCCAAATTTTTTACTTCACATGCAGCGCAAAGGGTCCAACTGTTTTTGAGTCTACTAGCCGCAGTCATGGGAAAATAATGGACACCCGAGTCTAACGACCGTTTATGCATGAACGTTTAGGGGTAAAAAGAGACAACAAGGAGTATTTCCTGAAGTGTCGAAACAAGTGCGTGGACGAAGTGGCTGTATACACGAACACGCTGATCATACGGCTCGACAAAATAGTCAACTTCAACGACCAGGACGACCGAAAAAGGAAAGGTTTGATCATCATTGAAATATCAAATGATTACGTAGAATTTAAGATTTCGAAAAACAGACGGTTCCGTGGGCAGACGACAAGGAAGCCAAGAGTTGTCAGGAGTGCGGTACGAAGTTCCAGCTCTACAGGCGAAGACATCATTGCCGACTGTGTGGCAAGATCATGTGCCACCAGTGCTCGCAGTTCATGCCCTTCGTCAAAGCCAGTAAGCGGCACTTCGACCTAACTGAAAACCTGTGTATCATTCAGAAAAACTGACGAATCCCGAGTTCGCGGCCCAGATCTTGAACGGTCTCGCGGAAGAGGATGAATCGAGCGATTCTGCTCCGACGTCCGATGCGTCTACGTCGCTTTCGGCCATCCGACAGCAGACGGGCAAGTTCTTCGCGTCGATGCTCAAGAACGACGGTTCGGAGAACAGTCTCTCTTCAATTTTGCAACAGGTACCCAGGAAGATCCGAATGTTGTTTGTAACACATAGGCATGTCAAGGACGTGGAAGAACACGTGAGGATGTGCGGAAACTGCAAAGGACTTCTGGATAGACGCGACGAGCAGATGGACCAGGCGACCTCACCGCCGATCATTGTCCAATTCTACGATCAGCTTTGCGCAATGATCAACCAGGTCCACAAGCTGGAGTCCTCGTATGTGCGGATGGCGGAATCGCTCAAGTAAGGTTTTGCGTCGTTTTAGTTTTGTTGTTTGAAAGTTCATGTTTTGCTTATCCATCTTGGTAAACGCACGAAATTGGCTGTTTTGGTTCATAAGAAAATACCCCGTTTGTTTTGGATCTCCCTCACTGACGTTCATATGAACCTTCGGACACCATTGAAACAAAGAAATTGTTCACTGTGGACACTGGGGCCATATATCATCATTTGTGTCCTTGGCTCTTTTCCTAGGCCACTCCTGGAATTACCAAATTAACGATTCCAAATGGTTAATACACGTATACAGTATAAGCGTGTAGTACAAGTACAGTGTGTATTAAATCTTCCTCACTTGTTGACATTTCAGCGCTGGAGAAAGCATGTACACCCTTGAGAATGCCGTCGAACTAGGAGGAAAGGTAAAGAGCCTTCAAAGTCAAATCGATGTTCTCAGGTAGCCGATTTTTCTGAATCCCTTTCCTTATCTTCTTACATTGTTCAGCACGAAAATTGACGAGTTTGGGACGAAGAATCCTAACAAGCCGCCATCGCCAAGTGAGCTGAAGCTGCAACGATTTGTTCGGTTGAATGCACTTCACGTCCTCAGTGACTCGCCAGTACATAGAGTGAAGATTCCGACTCCAGAAGAGTTTGAAAAACTGAAGCAGCGGCTGAGGAAGAAGACGCAGGAGCAGGTAGAGAACGCCCGGACAATCAGGGTTAGTTAGTGTTGCTTGCATGTTAAGGAATGAATTGTTACCTTCAGAACATCGCTTCGAGCTCGTCGTTGGAACGCCACCGTTCGGCTGACGGCAGTAGGCCAATCCGCGCGAACACGTCATTCAGCGGTCATGCTCAAACCGAAGCCGGATGGGCACCGGAAACACGTATAGATCGAAATCCATTTACGGAGGACGAGAGCGAGCCTCTACATCCTGTTCAGTTGCAGTTCCGCATAGTGCAAATGTGAGTCTTACGCTGAGTCGATCGCAGGAAGTAAACTGTTCGTTTAGGTACCTGAAACAGGCTGCCGAAGCTGGTAGGATGAGCGAAGTGGAGTCGCTCGAGCAGAACCTTCAGGTCATCGGGGAAGAGCTGAAACACCTCAAGTTGCCTTTGCCCAATTGAAGATAAGACGCTACTGGCGCTTTCGAGAAATAGACGAAACTGTGATATTGTGGTACTACAGCTAGGTCGAGTGTGATACGAATCTTCGGGTGTCTTTGAAGCTATGTATTTATTGTCATTCATCTGATGAGCTTTCCATTAAATGCTACGGAGTGATGCACATCCGGACGTCTCGCTCAACATGTTGTCGAGCTCACAAAACCAAGGATTAAAGTTCGCCCGCGGCACAAAGATGGTGCCTTACGTAAGACTTCCTCATTGATATTGGTTGACACCGGGCATGGAAAGGACTCAGAAGTGGTGACGCATGACATTAAGCTTATCCACGAATAGAATCATGCGTGGAACATCCTGGAGATCATGAAACTATGGATTCCCCCGCTGAGCAAATGTAGGATTCACATAAACGGAGCACGTGGGCCAAAAGATCAGGATTGTTTCATTCATATTCCTCTCCACCAGGGTAGTTGGGATCAGTCATCCATACCAAAGAGAGACAGGGTGTACATCTTGGAGCCACGAGCATAAATACCGTTGTCAAGAAGTACGGCCAGCAACGATGAATCCCTCAGAGGGTTCTAACAGTTTGGAGAATAATGAAGAGCGCAAATTATGTACAAGTCTATGGATAAGGTGAACACGGTAGATGTGGACGCAAAGAAATGCCATGGAAACTTGGATTGTTCAGATATTTAGGTCTACTTAGACTCGATTAGACTATTTGTACATCAACGTTTCAACGTTCAGTCGACCAGCGAGCGAGTTGCTGGTATCGTAGTAGAGCCCTTCCAAGTAATTCCCCTAGACTTCCCTTTACCATGTAAATGTTTAGTGCCTTAACCCCCGTTCACTGTTTCGATGGTCGCTATTACTAGCAGTTCCAGCGACTTTCCAACACGTGTTTTCCAGCTGCCTTTCCGGAAAGCACTCACCATTCAAAACATGTGCGTTCACATTCTGTTTTCCAGACACTCCGATGCAGGTGCCTTCCACAGTCGCTTCACGCACAACATAACAACAAGAAGCAACGACAGGCACAGACACCACAGGCTAACTGGATTCCGGACACGCAATCCGATAATCGCTCTCGCCCGGCACGAACTCTTTCATTAGGCGCAATCCGTTGCGCAACAAGTGTGAAAGAGCCACTAATTGGGGTCCACTGTTGGCCCTCTCGCGATTAATCGCGATACCCTGGGAATTCATTAGGCGCCGCGCGATCAAGGTTTTCCCAGGCAACAGTCGTAGCAACGGAGGATAACGGAGATCCACCTGTGAATCCACCTGTGCCGGAAAGGAAGCCCCTGCGGCCGCGATCCATCGAAATCGATACAAACAGACCGTTTGACCTCGATTGTTTATAGGGGTTTTCCAATTGCCTCGGGCGTCCGCAAAAGAGACAGTGTTGAGAGTGAATTGCCTGTCACTGCGGACATAAAAACTTGCAATTCTTTTGTGACATCGAATTACGCTAGAATTATGTATAAACAAACACAAGAAACAGGGCAGACTCGGTAAAGGTTTTTTTGACGCTTTCAAAGTGGCTCACAACTGTAACCTGGCTCCTTGGCTGGTGCCTTCGACTTCTCGTTCTGTAGCATGTGTCAAGATGTACGTATTAGAAGTTGGGGTCGTATGTCCAAGAGGATCTTTGGCGCTCTTCTTTTTGCTCAATGTCAGCCCAGAAGAGTGATCACATAGGTGTTTTGAGTCGCTCTTCAAGGAACTCTTCTTCCATAGATTTAGAATCCAAAAGGGGTTTTAATATTGTAAGATGATTCTGAAATTTCATAACTCAACTCAATCTCAACAGGTCAAGCTTGATTACATCATTAACCCTTCAGTAATGCAGTCCGTCATGTAGCCCAGGATAGTATAACTTACAAAACATCACAGCCGCGGGGTATCCTCTGGCATCGGTTCACATTGCTGCGGAGTGAACACGTGAGCAGCTGATTCGCGTGGTGGCACGGTAGCTGCGCGTGACAGGTGGACTCCACGCTAAGACTGAAGTTGTCCAGTCGGGTTCGCCTAGATTTTCATCTATGCTCTGCGAGAGAAAACGAACGATATGTCAATAGACAGATGGTGGGAAGTACATAGGAAATTCTGGAATTTCCAGGGCTTTCAGAAACCGGGCCATCAATCTGCACCTTTATTGAATCCTTCGGTTAGAATCGTTTGGACTATTTTATTGAACAGAAGCTGAAATTACAGTTGCCATATTTGGATCATTCGAGCCTTCAGATTTTGGGGTTCCCGGGACACTTTGTGTCTCACTTGTCTACTGTTTTCTACAGATAAGTCTCGGGTGCTGCACACGTCTGCTTGGAAGACAACATAAACTCTGAATATCAACGAACCAAGGCGTGCACTGTTCCTTTAGCACAAAGCTGCATTTTGGCACAAAGACTTGTCGAGTGTCTTATTTATTGCGTCGCGGCCTGGCAGCAACAAAGGACTTCTTGAGCTCTTCGCTTTCTTGCTAACAATGGCTGCAAATATATGGACATCCTACTTTTATCAATTTGACGACAATTAAGTTATTCTGATCACAATGCTCAATGGAATGACAAGATCGACAAAGTTTGTAATAATTTTCAAAATCGAAACACATGGTCGTGTTATGATGAGCCAAGTCATAAACATCAAAAATTATCATAAAAGCATAAAAATATGCAACTATTAGGCAGCGTCGCTACAGCTGCACGTTTATCAGCAGACGAACACGGTAGTTAAACTGCGTCTAGACGTGCGAAGGGATAATTGCCGCGTCAGCCTTTTAACCCACCGGCTTTTTGCATTGGCGCGTATCATGGTACCCCTCGCTGAGCAGGCAAGTTGCACTTCTTATCGCGCACGATAGCCGACAGGAGGGAAAACAAAGCGCCGTCGCTAAAAACAACTGATTTTCCCACGCTAATCACGTCTTAATTTCCTTGTCACACTTCCCGTGACATATTGCCGTTTTTTGTGCTTTGATGGCCTACTTTGGGTAGACAGGATATCCTTCAGCGGGAAAGGCTCTTAAGTATGTACACACGAAGGCGTCGAGAAGTTTCAGCGCTACCGTATGCTCTGAGAACATGTGCGTGACCTGCGATTCGCAAACACCTGGTTTCATGACATGATATTGTAGTTTCGCGTGAAATACTACTTTCACGACAAGTGCCACTCCCGATGGTATCAGGCTGTTGACGGGGTTTACTCTTTTTATGCACTGATAATGATCGTAAATCACTTTGCGGAACAACAGATGGCAGGTACATTGCGGGGGCTCTGGGAACGGTGCTGACGATCAAGTTCAAGGAGGTCTTGAACTCTTCCTTTTATGGACTTTCAAGTGTTTTTGCCACCAGAGGATAAACCTAAGGGGGAAACAGTTAGGAGTGGTTTACATCAGTTTTCAAGCTATGGAGTTATTGGATTATTCGAACCTTGCGGCATTTTAACTCGGTCCTTGAATAGAGTACTTGTACGTTGCACTTAGAAATTTGCTCGTATTTCAGTCGCTCATTGGAGCTGCCAAAGAACCAGATTGTACCTACAGTAATTACGATATTTATGGTTATACTTTTCGTGAACTCCTGTTGACACCTGCGGTCTTTCCATACATCATCTACAATTATCCGGCGACCTGCAATTGAACGCCCTCGTTCCCACAACCCTCAGGTGACCATTGAAACCGGAGCGTGGGTCTTCTCGAGACAGCTAACAGGAGCTTCCAGCTGTCGCACAAAATAACCTGCCCAGCCTAATTCAGGTGCTTTTTTCAATCGGCCAAGTTTTGTGCTCGACGCGATGTTGTGCTGTTTTGGACCTCCTGCATCGGTCCTCTGACGGGTGACACTTCGCGAGTGGGTGGAGTCTATATCAAGGGCGCGCCCTCTGTCGGCCACTCGGTTCTCGTCTGACTCAGCCACCGGCCGACGACCACCATACGCTCGCAGTCAGTCAGACTCGCAGGACTATCCGCTCACCTCCACCTCTACCATGGCTCGAACTTCCGTTGACGCGCAGAGAACTTCCACTGGCACCAAGAAGACCACGACCACTAAGGCCACCGGTTAGTACTGTTGTCTGGGAACCTTTTTTTACTTTTTCCCTTCAGGACCTCCTCTCGCCAAGTTCCCGCAGAAGTTGCTGAAGCAACAAAAGAAGACTCCCGTGCTCACGAAGGAGGAGCGCGAGGAGATGCGTCGACTGTCGAAAATGTTGCCCGTACGCATGCAGGCCGCGAATCGCGACGTGGATCCATGCACGCTGATCAACGATGCCACGCGCTACATTAACCACCTCACTGCCGCCATCGTCTCCCGGGTCCGAAATGGCACTTTGCCCGAAGGTGAGCTCCTGTTTTGTGTAGCTGCGTGTTAACCCCGTCGCTTCCAGAAGCTCTCCTCAGGCTTCGACTGCCCACCACAGAAGAGAACCCTCGAAGGAAGTGACCTATTGCATCCCTCTTACAAGTATTAGGCGCCATTTGTCCATTTCAGATTGAGA
>KN171883.1:0-28410 GCA_000757755.1 Steinernema glaseri
AAAAAAATCCGACTTGCGAATTCGGATATCCGCACATCCCTGGTCTCGAACCAGCTACCTTCCGGCTGATAATTTAACGCGCGAGAGGTAGCAGGTTCGATCCCGCTCGGCGTCTCACTTTATTTCTCACCGCAGATTGATGCAGAATGCACTTTTACACATTCTAAAATTGTGTTTTGGACTTAGATCTGGAAATTTACTATTTTTTTATTTTTTACAGCTATAAAGACATAACATTAAAGGTGAGAGTTGAAAATAGATGATGTTCTAAGCTCTCAAATGGGATAAATGGACAATTTGCTCTTTCAAATGGACCTCGCTGTCAAATAGTAGCATTACCCGCACTTTTCCCTGACACAAGGAGTGCAGACAAATGACCTTGGGCTACCCTTTTTTAAAGTCCCGACTGTGTTCAAATGTGCAATAAATATGTGCCACTATCAAAGAAGGTGACCTCAATGTGTGCAAATAAGCTTTTGTAAATGAATGACCCATTTAGGTCAAGAGTCATTTGTGTTCTTAATGAAAATCCAAGAATCTCGTCCCTCACAAAAACTGCGCCAAGCCCCAAGCGTTCCACGAGTTGTTCGATGCACATATTTCCACGTGATCGTCCAAATGCGCCTACTGTACTACAAGTAGAGTAAAAAACTGCGCATACCTTCGAAGCCGAACATTTTATGGCGAGAGAGCGTTGCATTGAGCAATAAACGTTTCGTGAAGGGACACCAAGCTCATTAATTATCCTGCCACTTTAATAGCGTGGGATAGTGTCGCGCAGATCAGCGTTTTGCCGCCGGCAACAAATCGTTTGATCGCCTCTCCAGCAACTCTGACGCGCGCCACTGTTTTTTAGCGCCTTAACTTCGCACTCTTTTCACGTTTTTTCGCGCCTTTCTTCTCGCCCCTTACCAAACGACTGCGCGTATTACCGCTATCCCATATTGAAGTCTTGAAGCGATAGACCGATTGGAAGCACACTCAAAATGTTGCTTTAAACCTGATTCCCAACGCCATTTTCCCACAACCTTCAAGCTAAGGTTTTTACCTGATGCTCCTCTCATCGTTTACCGCTAGACCGCCACCATTTGTCAATTAAGTTAGCACTTCCGTTCTCACGAGAGTCACGTTTTTGCCACCGGAACCTCATATTGGAGGTCATCTGCAAGCTACAGTGCCACATTCTCAGAGTTCAAGTTCCCAAGTTTTCCAATTGTTGCATGACTTTTTCCCGAACCCTTTTTTCTGCATATTCTGAATCGATTAGGAATTGATTAGATCCGCTGTCCGCGGAATGATGGCGAATCTTATTAACATGACTCGTTGTCGGCCAGTTTAAGTCTTTTAGAAAAAAGTGCGACTCTGTCGCTGGCTATTCCAGCGAACTCGCGTCCAATCATTTACTCGACTACCGTACACCTCGGCAGTGCGGGAGATGCGTGCGCGTAACTATATCGTCGTAACGTTACCGAAGTGTCAAACGACATGACCATGAACTGCGCCGTGTCGCCAGATCCGATCGGATCGCGGCGGTTGACTTGCGGTAATCTTCTGAACGCAAACTCACAAAGGTGTGAATTATTATCACCCTCTTAGGCGGCTGCCAAAGATCGCATCTGAGACGTGATTGACGACGAGCCAAAAGAACGGTTTAGTGGCGACTCTATCGTAATAGGAAGCGTGCCAGGGTGCGATAAGTAACTAATACAACAACATGCTCAATTTTAGTAGCGAAAATTTTGCACAAGTCACAGTGGTTAGGTGAACGTAAATATGTGGTCCATAAAGAAATGGTGAACGCCAAAGCGGCCCAATTTCGATGTTAATAACCAAAATCCCCTGTCCAGGTTACCGTAATGTGTGCCGCCCCTTATCTCAACAATATAATTCAAAATTATCAAAGTAACTAATATTACATGCCGGCACATCTTATAAATAAGTTACGTCCCTTTTAAATGAAACAGTCTTCGAATGACGCCCTTATACTCACAGTAATCTAAAGGTGCCCATACAAGAGACAGCAGCTAATAAGGGTAGAGGACTTTGGCTCAGTATTTAAGAAGCTCTGTGCCATATATGACTTGCTCAGAACATCCCTTTGTTCGTACTCCCAAAGTGTAATAATTAATGCCTGTAGCTTCACCCCGATTTGTCGATATTGCTCTGCGACATTTTTCTCTTGTCCCTTTTGAACTCTGCTTTAATGACACTGATTCTGCGTGATTTTTATTGCCCTAAACTGTTCGCATAATTGTAGAGAAAAACGACGATGTCGTCGCGCACGCGTCTTCTCTCCTTTCGACCGGAGATAATATGCGGGTGTCGAAACGGCCCCAATTACGGGCCATTTTGCCGTGGAAGTTGCACGCGACGATTGTCGCTCATCGTGCACTGAAAACGGTAATTACAGCCATGGAAGTGGCCGCGAGTGCACGCGAATCCCACTCGTTCCGAGGCGAGAAGTTCTTCTGCGTGGAAGAAGGTTCGAACGCGAACAACTGACGACAAATCCGTCAATCTTGACAAGCTTTTTTAAGCCACCGCCGATCAGTACGATCATGTTAATTGCGTTTTGATCAAGAGCCGACCGCTCTAAGGCGATAATTACACATATCTACCGCCGGTAGAGATGACTATGTGTTCGGAGGTGCGAAGGGACATGTTGCTGCGGTCTCCCGATTAACACACAGTGGGCCCTCGCGCTCCGGGCAACTGGTGCTGCCCCCTTAGGGCGCATGTTCGGGTACGCTCTGTTACAACGCAAACATCAACGGAACATCGATGTTCTCGCATGGCAATCATCTTACACTACCGTACTTTCTCGCTCGTCAGGCAGGTTCGCGCAGCGTTCCGGGTGGGCGGCGCAGATGGAAGAAACCGTTCGCTGACAGCGATTGGCCGCCGTTTTTGGGCGATACGACAAGTGTCGGAGATGTTTGTTATGATACGGAATTATTTGATTATTAGTTGCGAGTCGGTGGTTGCCGGTCGGTGTCCGCACACCCACTTTTAGCCTCAACCCTCCGTAACCCTCAACCGTCTCCATACCGTAGCATCGCGCCATGGACTGCCTCCCAGCGCAGCAGTTCACCTTTACCAACATCATGGGACAGGTAAGGGGGCTTGACCATCCGTTTATATTTTTTTCAGTCGCATTGAATTAGATCACCCATAGATTGGAATCACAGACCGTTATGATTGTTTGCGTTGTAGGGTCGCGTAAATCAGCTCGGAGGCGTTTTCATCAATGGCCGTCCGTTACCTCAACAAATACGACTCAAAATCATCGAAATGGCGAACAGTGGCGTCAAGTAAGCATTCTTTTCCCCCTCTAGTGGTACATATTTCCTTTGCAGACCTTGTCATATTAGCAGACAACTTCGGGTGTCACATGGCTGCGTCTCGAAAATACTATATCGATATGCTGAGACGGGATCGGTCACTCCTGGGCAGGTTAGTCTATGCTCTTCTCAACTTGGTGTAGGGCGCTGCGCTTCTGGTTTTCCTCCTTCTTTATTTTCTCTAATATCATAGCTTTTTGTATACTTTGAATTGACCTTGTTTGACCCCTATTGCTACGTCTAGCCGTAGATACCAATTATTATAGCTGCATCTCACAAGGAAGCAAAATTTCTCTATCTGAATTGCCTATAAGAAACAAAGGTTAAACAATCCATTTTTGGAAACTACGGTCAGTCCAAATATTTTAATTTTTTCACAATTTTTGCAAGGAAAATCGAGAAGCGCGCTGCGAAAATTTTTTTTGCTCGCGAGATGGTGTGATGCAAGTGATGAAAAACTTTCTCTAGATCGGAGGAAGTCCGCGCTCGAAGAAGATGATTGAAACGGTGGAAAAACAAATTTGCGAAATAAAAATGAACAATCCGACGATTACGCCGAACGAAGTGCGACATCTGCTAATCCGCAACGGAGTTTGCTCTCGCTCGACGGCGCCTACCGTAACCGCCATCTCGCGCGTGCTCCGCACTGTCCAGTGCAAGCAGACGAGCACGAACTTGAAACACAGCATCGATGATATTCTCAAGTCAGAAACTCGTGAGTTGTCACCTGCTCGGCGGACATTCTATAAATCATTCTCAGAGTCGTCTCCTGGTTCATCGTTCGACGGAGACAGCGCTTCCGAGCCGGTGATCACGGAGGCTCGCCGTAACCGGACTTCCTTCACGTCTGAACAGCTAACGACCCTCGAAGCCGCGTTTAACTCAAACACGTATCCCGATGCGGCACAAAGGGAACAGATCGCACAGGCTACGGGCTTGACCGAGGCCAAGATTCAAGTTCGTGTTCAATCTGAGTCCAGCCCTTCTTAAACGTCCGTTTAGGTCTGGTTCAGCAACCGAAGAGCTCGCTACCGCAAGAGCTACGCTACAGCTGCGATGAACCCCTTTGTCGTTCCCACGTCCACAGTGTCTCCTTTTCTTTTGGTACTCGGTGCACCGTTGCTGTCCTTGACTAAGACCACTTGTTCAGATTCAAAAAGATCTTCTGCCCTCAGCAGTGCCTCAACTGTACCCTCCGATTTTCCCGCCGAACTTCCTGTTACCCTGTCTCCAGCAGGAAGATGAGAAGCTGTGAAAAATATTTTATTTATCGAGTTTGTATGTATATTATGTGTGCGATGAGCGCTGTGGATAATGAAGCTTTATGTAGCTCAAAGGCTGGAAGCAGCCTCTCACTGCTGATCAATAGGGCTGTCCACTTGGGCGACCGCCGAATTCTCAAATTGCCACTGACAAATGAGCAGTGGGGAGACCACACACATCGGGGGGCATGCACAAAAAGAGTCGAATTCGTTAGGGGGGCGCAGGGTGAGCAGAGGAGAAAGACGACGGACGGGTGTAGCACGAGCGAAAGTAGAGATATTATGCATATTCAATAGTTAATTGTGTGTCTAACGAGCTTCGTAACGCGTCGCGTCTTTCAGAATTGTGACCGAATCCCAGCTCACCGTTCTTCTCATCCGTGCAATATGTGACGAGGATTCCGCTATTCGCTGAGATCAAGCTGCACGGCGCCAACGATGAACATGTCCGCCATCCTGGGCGCGACAAGCTCGGATTCCGCTGCAGCCGCTGCTGCGAAACTGGACATCGTAGACAAGCTGCAGCGGATGCTCGAAGGCATCCGGGGCATCAACGCCGCCCGTCCCTCGTCCTCAGCTCCGGCGGCCTCCAGCCATGGCACCTCCTCCAAAGCCGACGTCCCGTCATCTCCCCCGGCTCCGGAGTCACTAGACGCCGCTGTGCTTCGACGGCGAGCAGCGCTCGCCCGCGACGCCGCTCGGAATCTCGAATCCTGTATCAGCCGGCTCCCGCTCACCTCCACAGCCAGCACCATCTCGACAGTGACCTCGACGGTGGCCAAGACTCGCGGCAGAAATCAGCTGACCGCCACGAGCGCCTCATCGTCGGTAGGTTGTATTATATCGATTCTTGTGCTTTGCTCCCGCGTCTATTAGATACGGGAAGGTGACTTAGCACTAATTGAAGGAACCAGGATGTCAAAGAGAATCCAACGTTTGGTACACCAACCATATAAGATCGATAGCATTTTTGCTTGAGTCCGAAGATGACATTGACATTTCGGTGGCATGCTTTCGATATTACGAGTAAGCGTGTATTGATGTTGAACCTTTGCTTTTAAGGTTAATTGTTACTTTTAGTTGGTTTCCAAAGACCATTACTATTATTGAATATACTGATAAAGCGATAACGATTTCCATCCGTTTTTCCCGGGGCCCTAGGGTATCCCTCCGAAAACGGAATCCCGATATATATCCCGTGGAATCCCGTGCTGTCCTGGACGCCCCTGGTCACTTGGGCTCAACAGCACATCCCTAAATCCTGTC
Organism: Steinernema glaseri; assembly: GCA_000757755.1. Lineage (NCBI taxonomy): Eukaryota > Metazoa > Nematoda > Chromadorea > Rhabditida > Steinernematidae > Steinernema > Steinernema glaseri. The sequence goes on from KN171883.1 coordinate 5,870, forward strand.
TCGTTCCTATTCACAAAAAGACATGAGGACTAACCGATTCACCGATTGCGGCAACATGAGATATAATCGTAATCAGAATCGTCTTCACTAATATTAATGCTTGCCAGATTTGGACTGCTTTAGACTTATGTTCTCTAATGATAAGCTCAAGCTATCACAAGAAATTCGTCCTTTAATGACCGTTTTGCAGATTTGAACCAGTTTACCCAAGGACGTACCCACTATGTATCAGTAACGAATCAAAGGGATTCTTAATTGTCTTAACTAAAAATCTTTACAGATCAGAAAGACGAGCGTGATTCAATCAAAAGTCACAATGGGGTGACACCATGCAAAACGGAATTGAATAAATTTGTTTTACTACCAGGCTGTCCCCTACTTCTGTTCGCAGAAAACAGGCGACAAATGTTGAATTTGCTTCGCACTTTTCAGGCCACATGAAATAAGTTAAAGACATCATTGACCGATTTTTAATCAGATAGAAGCACACCTCCCTGAAATAATACCCCTGAATTTGTAACACAATAAATGCCATGCTGAATGAAATTATAGGAATGTAGCATGATTGTTGGTTACAAGTTGATCACCTATACGATAAACAACATTGAATGATGTTTCTCGGAACGCTGTGCACCGTTTACAAATGTTGCAGTCAATTGGGCCTTTGTGTTGGTTTTCAAAATTGTAAAAAAGCACTCTGGGCAAAATGAGATATTACCGTAAGTAATTTGTGGTCCCATATCTGAGCTATAGAATACTTACAAAATGCTCTTTTGGAAATTGCGAACGGACCACATGGTCATGTGTTATTTTAATCATTTACCCATGACACTACAATTAGCGAAATTTTCAGCCGTCTCAGCCGCACAGCGGCATTTACAGCACCTGTTTTCGGCCTTATGGACAGACTCCCATGCCACAAGCGAATAATTAGCGTCGATGTTGACGCGAGATACAGCGCTATAGTGCAGATTTAACGCTAGGTTTCGGCAAGCGTATATAACCCGTATCGGATTCGTTGGTGCCAAAGAAGATCAAGCAGTCAAAGATGATCTGTGATCTATTGCAATACAGTACCAAAGACAAGCACTGTTGTAAAACGTAAAAAAGAATGAGCACCATGAACTGTATTCAATTGTTGTATTTTGAAAGACAGGATAGGTTTTCTAGGGATGCGTTTTATAGCCTCCAAAGTAAAGATGTCAGACGTCATAAGAAAAAAAACGGAAAGAATTTTCGTGGTTCGCCATTTCCCATATGTCTTAACCATTTCCCATTTATCTAAACCATTCCCGTTATTGATCTACGGTACCAATCCCTAAATCGTCAACGTAAAGATTTTTCTAACTGTTCAAAGGAAAATAACTTCCCTTACCGTAAAAAGTGCGTCTACCTATCCAGATATAGTTAACTACAAACGTAATTGTGGCGCACAATTTGGAAAACAGTGTGGCGATACCGTCACAGGTCAAAAGAACACGCCATTTAATTTAACCTTTCTTGGTTTGCTGGTCTTTTGTTCGCACTCGCGTGCTTCTCCGCGTTAGCGACTTTATCTTGTTTTCTCGCCGCTTCTTTTTTACGCTGTCCATAATTAGCATTTTCATGGCAGTCGCCATGCCGTTCACTGAACTTTTCTCGACACAGAAAGAGAAATGTCCTGGTTTACACAATTTATGAATCAGGATCTACAGTTGGACTAGACTGTAACATTGTAATTGATTATTTACTGCGAAAAGGAATTTTAGCAAGATACGAGAGATTTTCTAGTGCTTAACCTTGCTTGGTACCTGTGGCGTTGTGCAATTTGCAGTGTGAATCACAGAAATAAAAAATTGATTGATCTGGATAATTTTATGGATTTTTTAGCTACATTCATTTTTTCCATACTTATACATATCTTAAAGCGATCTTAAAGACAAACGAAAAAGATCGGAAGATCATTTCTTGCAGTAAAAAATTCGTTCCTGCACTGTTAACATGTATAGAACTTCTTTATCAAAAACCTCTTCCGACTATGTATCTAAAACAAAAAAAATAATATACCTGCTCAAGTCACCACAATCTCCGTTTAGGCAACCCCTCGAGATGCATCCACCCCTTCAACGTCTAGTCCAACGGAAATCGCGGCAAGCCTTGCCCTTCTTCAAGCCATCGCAAACGGTAACAATTTCACGCTAGGCAAACTACTGTAATTTGACATGGAACACAATGTTACACGCGCGCGAGCCTGTCATAAAAGATCATATCAAAACAACAATGCGGGTGGCAGCGAATAGAGCACATCTGCTCTTCGTTTTTAGGTAAGAAAATAAAACGGGACCTACGGGGTGAAGAACGGCTGCAGCACTTAGGCTGTGGACATGTCTCACGCGAGAACGAACGCCGACACGTGCACGGGACGCAGCGACACAAAAGGGGTGTGGATTTTCGGAATTCTGTGGGCCGACGGGTAGAAGCACAGGCTTAGGTAGACGCCGGCAGCCGGATGGATGTGTCTCGTGGCTTGCCGCCGAGGACAACCTCGTCGCCGACAGGCGCTCGATGTGCGGCCCACGAGGTGAGGTGAGACGAGATGCCGATTATGGTGCTTGCTCCGTGTTGGCGTTGCTCGTGCGCGCGAGCGCTGCATATCTCCTCATCGCTTATGGGCAGCGGTGAGTTACCGACTTACGATGGTAACTCGTGCACAGGGAGGAGTCGGCCCTACTAATCCGGCACTATTAATTGCCCCGGCATTAGTGGTTAACCGCAGCGATTGAGGCTTCGGGCGTGGGTACCTGCGGTATCAGCTTTGTAGCATGACTAATGACCGCCTTTCCAGCGGTTTGTCGCTCGCGGGGACTTTAATTTACTTATTTGCGTCGTTTTCAATTTACTCATGTGATTGCTGTTTGTGCGGAAAGGTTTAACCTGGAGGGCAGCACGTCAAAAGGCGCATGAATGGTGTTGAATCGCTAGAGATAGGACGCTTCTGCTTCCGACGATTGTCTCCTGCCCTGTATATTGGAATCCGTCTTAAGAAGGCGGTCCCCCGGCTTCCTCACTTCGCCTCGCACCTGTCCGCTCCTCGGAACCTAACTCAGCAAGACGACCGTATTGATTAGCAGCCTTGGGCTTATCTCCTACCTATTACTTCGTCTATTTGTGGGAGCACGGGAATGTAGGTAGTGTACGCACAGCTGTTTGTCAAGTCGCTTGGGTAGGCATTGTCTCATCACAGACATGGAATCGGCAGTCCCAGAACGGCCACATGTAACGAGGGGAACGCATCGAAGTCATCTTTTGAAGGTTGAACGTCACTGTCCTCCTTCTCTCTACACCTGGCTGGGTATTAAGGGTTGTGTTCGCTCGTGAAAAGAAGGCTTACAAGAATGCAATGCGCACATTGATTTGCGTGCTGTTCGGAACGAAACCTTTTGGCAAACAGGGCTTCGCTGTCTATTTCCGTTGTTGCTTAAGACGTCGTCTAGGCGCAGCGCTAAAGGACATTAGGGATGAGAGGTGTATTCATATTTTGGGAGGGCCTGGAAGAGATACGATGGGGGAGGGCCATTTTAAGTGGAGACGGCCGTAAAGGAAGAGTGAGAGAAAGAGAGATCCACTAACCCCGTTTTAAAAACGCTACCGGCGACGACGCCAGATTTCGGCCCGTCAACAACAATGGACTAATGAGGTTCGGGAGTCGGCCCCGGTCGCCCTGGAGCCATCTTCATAAACGTTTCGGTTACTTGGCAGCAGGCGGCTATCGCAGTCGAGTTGCTCACCAACCACTCCCTGTTGCTTCGTCTTGCCTCCTCTCCTCCGCAACGATTGACCCGTTCATCCCCTTCGGCGGTACCATGGATCTGTACAATGGGCCATTTTTTGGCTTCCCGTACCGACCGCCGCCTACGCAACCGACCGTCGCCACTCACTTCGACTACGGTAACTGTCCTCTTGCACTTTAGTGGTTTTTTCCGGGCGAGCGGATGTTAGTACTCGTCGAGGGTTCTACTGTAGGGAGCTGTGGAACTGTACTAGTCGGTAAGGGAGGCTGTGAACATTTGGGCTACGAATATTTAAGCAATATCTACCTGAATGGGAAGAATAAAGCGGTCTGTTAGGAAGACAATGGTGTTGGGGTTAATTGTTGAGACAACAAAGGGTCGACGATTTCACAGGGCCAGCCGCGCTCATCGCCCGCTTTTCGGGAGGTGGGGGAGGAGGGCGGCATACTGTACTGCCAGTCAAAGGCGCCCGCTGCCCGAACGCCGGGCAAGCTGTCCGCCGGCCGTGTTCATTGACTCATCTTTAATTGCGCTGACCCAACTTACTGAGTCTTGTGTGTTTCAGCCTCGAAGGTTCGCGACGGCACCGTAGGCTCTTCGCTGGAACTGCCAGCTTCTTGTCTCGACTTGACGTCGGCCACCGACAACTCCGCCGTCAGCAGCGCCAACCAGTTGGCCCTGATCGGGGCGGCAGCCGCTGGAGCACAAACAAGAACGCTGACTCCGCACCTGAATCCCATGGATCCGTACCCACTGACGTCACATATCCACTCTCCGTAGGTCACTTTTCACTAAGGGTAAAGACGCTGCGGAGCCAAGGGACGCGAGCGACGCACGCACCTACCGTATCCCAAAACAAGGGGGGCCGCGACAAAAAAGCTTCTTAAAAAGCTCTCCGGATAATGCGTTCTGATTGATGCGGGGCCTCGAAACGCGGTCTAATGTTTCAATTCTTCGCGGAAACGACTTGACGATGATTTATGCTAATTGCGCGACGACATCTGCCTGACGGCCGTGAAGACGTCAATGCGTGTGGAGCCAACGTCCGCACGCCGCGCACGCAAAGGTGACTTAAGCGTTTTTACAATACCGCGCATGTACGTGTGGCCATAATTAAATCCATTAAATGCATATAGGGAGAATGTGTGGTGCGCGAAGAATCGGGTAAATTAGCGCGCGCGCTCGGCACACCTGCCCGTCGTGCATCACATTCACAGTCGATTGCGGCACAGTTATAAGCCGATGAGCGGGCGAGCAGGGCAAAATACGTAATTATAGAGTCACGTCACGGATTAAGGTGAGCCTGCATCGCAAGCCGGCTGCAGCTTGTGCGCAGTAACGACCAAATGAGCGACCCGGTGGTAACCCAAAGAGACGGTCACCACGTTACAATGCGTAGATTTGTCGGTTGCTTAGAGTTGTCGGTGCCCCTTAGCTACATGCGGTTCCAAACTTGCGCCGCCGTGTCAACACGGATCGGACAGTGGCCAACTCGTGCATCTTCCAGTCGTACTCCGCATTACCGCTTCGGAGTGCGGAGGCCCACCGGTGGCCAATTTATTCATGATTTCAAAGGTGTGAGGAGAGCGGTTTAAACGGATGAATAATTGATGCGTACAGACAGAAGGGGACAAAAAATCGCGCTTGGCCCATTTGCATAAACATAAAGTTGGGACAACGAGCAGGAACGGGGCTGACACGACAATTCATAAAACATTAGCGCACCGGACACATCCCGTTTAAAGAGCGCGTGAAATGCTAATAGGAGCCGGGAGTCGCAAAGTGGGGCGCTCGAATCGGCGACAGCGACGCCGATAGTTCCTAATGACTTCGACATAAGCTCAGCTCCGCTATGGCGGGGCGCGCGACACCGAGACGATACCACAGCAACGGGGTCGTCTTGGATACCTGTATGCCAAAAGATATGAACTAAATGCATATGTGAGGCGCACATGTGTGCCTCTCCGGTGTTACTACCGCAACGAAGCCACCGTCAACATCTAAGCCGAGGCGCGACCAACTGAGAAACGGTTGCTCCCGGCCGTTGTCCACGCAACCAAATGTAGCGGATCATCAACCAGGCAACCGACCAGTGGCATGCGTAACTAGGAGCGATAATGTGGCCGATATTTCTGTCTCTTAGAAACCGCGAGTCAATTCTTTGCCGTCCTCGCCGTGCCCATGGAGATTCTGATAAGGGACGAGTCGGTGTGTGCCGGGCGGTGGTGAACCGAGGTAGGGCATTCCGACGTCCACTACCGACCGAGCCCTCCACTCTGTTTTCGCTGTTCGCTGGGTCGCCTAGCAGCGGAATTTTCAAGGCGCTCTTCTTAAGGTGGCCCCATTGGACGTCGGTCGCCATCACAACCGAAAAACCTCCTTCGCCACCACTACCACACCTTGCTGCTTTCGTTTCCATGACTCTCCGAATGCTTACATGTATCCAGTCGGTCGTTGTCGGTGTGCCTTAAACACGCGCTGGACCGCCACCTCCTTATGTAGTTGCCCCGAATTTGCAGCGTCGCCTTTTTCTGGTGTAAGTTTCTGAGCCCCTTTGTCTCTTGCGTTCCGGCTTTCAAACCACTGTTGCGCGTTTTTGCTCACAAGAAGAACGCATGTGCTCCGGGAAATCGAGTTTGGCACGTATTGTAGCTGGAGCCCAGTGACCTTGAAATGTCCTTTTCCCCATGCGAACTTTCCGCTTAAAACTCTGAGAGTTTCTAGGTAATGTAGACCGAATAACCACTAATCCTGCATTGTGACAAACACGCTCATAACTCCGCAGATTTATAAAGCTTACAGTAAATTAGGGACAACAGACGCCGGGAATGTTTGTCAGAGGGTTGTAATTAGCAGGAAAGTCGTTCATCGGAAACGCTCCCATTTTTCTCATCAGCGCTCGTCAACAATCCGATTTCGGCGAGGAAGCCTTAGAAAATTCACTTGGACTACGTGATGAAAACATCCTAGCCAGTGGAAGAGCTCACCTGGCTTGTGCCCTACGTCGCATGCCCTAATTTCTCCCCTTCCTCCTCTTCCACGCCAACGACGACCATCATCATCATCACCACCTTAATTATATGGACTGGGCCATGTGGTAGGCGCGCGCGCGACGTCTTATTCCCTTCCTCCTGCCCGGCTTGCTTTCCTACCAAATCACCTGCTGCCCTCGTTCGATTCGGATTTGGCCGCACGGAGCACGTGGATAGTACCCGCCGGCTGTGTCGACCCGGCGCCGTCGGCCGCCGCGCTCCGCCCTAGCCTATTCCGTTCGGCCTGTTTCTTGGCGTTCTTGACCACAATCTCCAGCCATTTGGACACCGTCCACCTTTGGTGTGCCCTCCCCAAAAAGGCCCTGTTTCAAAACATAAGCACCCCCAGGCGAAGTCAAATGGAATGATGGTCCATTTTAGCACCGCCACCTACGTCTATGCAACCGATGGCAGCTCCTACCCGGCCTACTATCAGGTACGTTGTTTAACTCTTTCTCCGATTACGAGCCGTGACACAAATTGCGGGGAACGGAAGCCGATGAGCATCGCGCTCATCCGCTTGTGAACAAAGAGTTGTTTTGCCGGTCACGAGCGCCTTTTCTTAATCGCTCGTATTGCTATAGCTACCCGCGGCGCCCTTAGTGGGAAGCCCGTCCCGCTGATACCGCATCCCTATCTCCCGGGCACCCGGTCACCGCCGCGTCATTAGGCGTTCATAAGTGCACCTGAAATTGGCACTTTTCGTCGTCCAGCAGTCGCCATCGGCATCGACGGCGTCGTCGTCGCCGTCTCACCATGTGAAGTGAGCAGGCCGACTTCGCGCCAGCCGCATGGAGTTCGAGGTAACCTCGACGGCCAAGCCTTGCGCAACCTGTCCTTGCGAAAGTTCATTTTTTGCATCGCTGACCAGCACGACGCACCATCGTGTGCGATAATTTCTTTCTTCCGGCAACTCCCTGCCCCTTCCAGAAGCATGTGGGTGGTCGATAAGGTAGACCTAGCTTCACGCTGCCCGCTAGTCATGTGCTGCTGTGGCCCCGACCTTTTTCCGAAATGTGCCAGTTCCCCTGGCCAATAGACGTCCCCCATCGATTTCGCAATATCTTTGGACACTCGGAATTTACCATCTTCCTCAACTCTTTCCGCCACCGGCACATGAAGGTTTCCTTTCCCTCAGCACTTTCCTCCACTTCTAGCCCCGCTCTCGCACGTACAATACCAACGACGTGTGTTTTAGTATCAACCCACACTGTCGTCTCCGGGAACGGCACCGAACTACGCTCTTACCCAACACCAGCCGCAACAAAACTCGCCGGCCTCAGGTGACGACGACGGCAGTGGAAGCAACCAGATCAATCATGCCTCTCGCGCTCCGTCGGTGACGGTAGGTTCTTACTGTACTCTTTTTCCGAAGGGGAGGGCGCACCGACTGTGGAGCGCATCTCGCGCTCGCATTACGGTAGTGCAAATAAGCGACACTTTTGCGCCCTCTCATTGGCGCCAGCGCGCCAATCGATCGCTGCCCGTAGTCGCGCCGGCATTGAGTCGGCCGCGTCAGACACACTAATTACCGTAGCTTTCACCCATCCGATTGTAGTTCCAATGGCTGAACGAGAATTACGAAACCGCCGACGGTACTTCGCTCCCGCGATGCACCCTCTACAACCACTATCGAAAGTAGGCGACGATGAAACATCCTGTTTATAACGGCCGTCGTCGTCGTTTAGACACTGCCAGGAGCAAAACATCGATCCCGTGAATGCGGCCTCTTTCGGCAAACTCATTCGTTCCGTGTTCATTGGTCTGCGGACACGGCGGCTGGGAACACGCGGTCACTCCAAGTATCACTACTACGGTATCCGCATCAAGGCAGACAGTCCGCTTCTGCGCGAAACTAACTCCAACGGGTCGGGCTCCGGAAATGAGAGCGGTGGCAGCAACACCACTCCGATGCACGAGTATGCAACGCGGAACAAGTAAGACCGTCAAGTGGCCCTGGTCTTTACATGACCATTGGTTCTTTGTAGTGCCCGTCGAAGCAGCCAAGCGAGGAATTCCTTCTCGCGCGAATTCCGCGCCAGCCAAAACCAGGACCGCCTCAGGCAGGATTCCAGGTGGGTCAACGTCGGCTCAAAGGTCGGCCGCCGCGAGATAATGGTGGATGTGCTCGCGGCCCACCATGTCCAAAGCGGCTTTCGGCCAGTCTTCGCCGATTAGCCGCATCAGATTCGTGGGCGCGCGCCAATTAATTGCCCACCTGAACAGTGCGAAGCCAATGGACACGTGCGGCAGCCGATTGTAATTACTTTTGGAAGCAGCCGCTTTAGCGGTGGCGCCCACGACATCTGGACACCTAATTACCTTTTTCGGCACAAAGTTTACAGCGCTTTTAATTCAATCCCTTTCAGCAGCCCATCCACCAATGGTGACCTGTACACGGCGAGTTCGAACGCGCTCCAGCCGTCCAGCGAGATCAGCATCAAGAGGAATGCTCCCGTCTTTGACATTTACGACCATGATGCCGAGATTGCCGTGTGTCCAGAGAAGAGGGCAAAAGTCGAGACGCAGCAGATGGTGGGGCCAGTCACGCTTGGAGACGGCGGAGTGCCTTCGGTCGAGTTCGAAAACCTGGAGGGGATGGAGGAGTTCCTCAGACCGCTGGCGTTGAACATGCAACACGTGGTAAAATTTACCAGCATGTACAGTGCACACTGCGCAGTATGTTTCATATAACTATTAGTAGTTAGTGAATTTGCCCCTTAGGAAATTTTGCAATATATCAAAGCGCTGAATTTCGACGCCGTCAACGAAGCTTGGATATCCTTCTGGAGCCAGGATCACGAGGAATCCAATGAAGAGCGCACCGATGAGAACACCCCAGTCAAGCCAGAGGAGTCTAACCCTGATCCGGTGAAACTGTCGCAAGTGCAAATGTACCGTCTCTGCACGGTTCCGGAGATCCTCAACTACGTCGAGAAGATGGATCTGGCTTTCTACCAGGTCATCGTTGAAGTTCTCATGCCTGACGTGCTTAGCGAGGACACTTCCAGTGAGTCTGGCTTAGACCGATACGGTAAAGCCTTCTTGTTAGTTTCAGAACTTTTGGCCAATCAAGTGCGCAATTTCTCCAAGTCCATGGAGACGGGACTGCGCAAAGCGTTGAGCTGCGTTCCCGCTCCGTTGGAAAAGCGAAAGATGAAAGCGATCCGAATGCTAGCGCAAACTCTGCGTCGCTACACCTCGCTGAATCACTTGGCCCAAGCTGCCCGAGCCGTGTTCCAGAACCCGCAGCAGATGGACCTGATGTACGAGGATTTCGTGCGCGTCGACATGCAGACCGTCTCTGAGCAGGCGGCCTTCGTGTGCGAGTGCGACCCCGTCCTTGTCAACAATCTGACGGCTGACTTCCGCGAAAACCTGCAGAAGTTGCGTTCGCTCGAAGAGTGGACCGAATGGATGGAAGCGGTCATTGACCAGGTGCTCGCCAAGTACTACAACTGCCACCTTACGACAATGGCGAATGCCGGTCGGAAGTTCCTCACCCGATGGAGCTACTACGGCTCTATGATCATCCGGGATCTCACTTTACGTTCCGCAAACTCGTTCGGCTCCTTCCATCTCATCCGCCTCCTCTTCGACGAGTACATGCTGTACCTTGTGGAAAAAAGCTTGGCAAAAAGTGCGAATAAGCCATTGATCTCCATCCTTTACGAGGTATTACAGTTTTCTCAAAGACTAAACTTATATCACTCGCTTTGTAGACTCGCCAGGAAGAGTTCGACTACACTCCAACACCGAGATCGAACGGCATCGCGATGGTCAGCGAAGCGTCTGTGCCCTACCAGCATCCCAACATCGTTACCGTATCCCAACCGCACCCCATACAGCCACATCCCATCTATCAGACGCAGTACATCATGACGGAGAGGGATCTAGAAGGTGAGCGCTGCACTTCTTTGCTTCTTTAGTAGCTCTGTAACCCCTTGCAGATTACCACCGTCAAGCAGCGGCTACTCATCAGATGAGCGCGGACGGCAAACAGCTCCACATTCCGGCCGTGTCGATCGTTTATGTTGACGACGCGCACCAGTACACGACGCTGACGACAGCGACCAGTGCCTGCTCCGACCAAGTGGTCGTGGTGGACGCGCAACAACACTCGCACTCCATGCAGAACTACGCGTCGCAGCCGATCACCAGCACGGACAGTCAGACGTCGGACATGATCATTGCGGCGAGTAGGATCATGATGTCCGCGTTCGCGCGCTAAACCCAGTTTATCTCTAGACATGCTGGTCGACGCTGGTGAGGAGATAAAAATCGAATCGCCCGAAGCGAACGTCACACATCTTCTATAGATATTCTACTTTAAGTGCGGTAAATCCTTGGATCTCCTAGTCGTTACCCTTCATCTGTGATCTCTTATCGTCGCTTTCATGGGTTCTTCACTTCATCACTGTACTTATCCGCTCTCCTCCTCCTTTCCATTAGTCAACAAGATATCATAGTCACACAGTCCACTCAGATCTCAAAGTGGCAGCAGAGTTTATCGGACCCCACCTCTCCCCCTCCGTGCATATGCACATAGTTAACCGCACCTGACGGGTTGTGACCGGGCCGAAGTTGCCAACTTCTCAGCCGCGTCATCGTCGCACAGCTCAGAAGCTGTGCTGGCACGCTCCGTAATTCGAAGCTTTTCCTTACAAATGCCAGAAAATCCCTGTGTGTATCTACCCCTTTTCCAAATTGGCAATGATTTTGCTGGCGTGAGGTAGACCTGCTCGGTTCCTCGCGGGTTGATGTCAAGCCTCCGTTCAGCTGGAAATCTGCGCTCCCTCAGATTGGGGATCGACGTCGCCATCCTTGGGCGATGGAAACTCCCTGTATCTTCTTTGCCCCTCATGTCTTTATTTTCCGTGTTTTGTGACCACTAACATTTCTATTTCTACTAACACCTTCTTGTCTATTTCTTTCTATTCATCACAATCGAGTCGCAAGTGTACAAATACGCTCCATATATCGCATTTGATCTTCACCATTTGGATAGGTTCCAATTGCCATATTACATACATAAATATTATGAGTTTCTACTTTACACCCCATGCCATTTTGTATTGTATGATATCCGATGTATTCTGCTGTTAACTCCACCCAAAATTTAGCTCTTCTATGACTTCACATTTGCCATATAATCCCTTCCATAATGGTTTAACCCATGACTGTTGTCGGTAATAAAATGACTTATTCACATTCTCTATATGGTATCGTCTATGGGTGGGAAAACAAATTGCAAGTTCCAGAAAAAGAGGAGCTGACAAGTGAAGCCGGCTCGACAAGTTGAGGGACCAAGCCTGGTTCTATTTTCGCTCCAGAATCCAACGAGGTTCTCATTTCGTTCCGAGAACCACCTGTGGAGAGACGGCCATTATCGTTCTGGGACCCAGAGGGGTTGTCTTCTCACTACAGGACCCAGCTATATAGGTTCTCTTATCGTTCTCAGGTATATATGTATTAAATGTTTTGTGGGCTTCTTTCTGTGGGGAGAGCTTCTAGTGACTAGAATTACAAGAGAATCAGTAACGAGAAGGAACGATGATATGATCGTCTTGTGCGATATGTCCGAGTGACCTCCAGTCGGATTAACTTAACGATCTGTCCGGATCCAATGGAGCTGAAACGTATTATCGTGTTCAAAGACCACATGATTGTGGTCCGACATTTCCGCTGCGGAATAGGTATGAATGTTTGGTAGTAAAATAATGCCGTTTGCTAGCTTTTTCTGCTGTCCTTTTAAGACTTTGCAGACGACGGAGATCTACATAACATGAATAAGGTGCTGTGTGCACAAAGATTTTTCAGTTTTGGGTTGCCTACATTCTGAGCAACAAACGTATTCGTTCGTTTCCATTTCTCCACATTTTTATCTTTCGTAACTGATGGTTTGCGAAACTACAGAATCAATTTAATACTTCATTAATATGTGTTTGCACCTTGACGAGTCGACGACTCCATATGACGCTGATGAGTAGCTTTGAAAACAAACACGCCTATTAACAAGCCAGGTGAAAAATGGGGTTTGTGCCGACATCGGATTTCTTCTTGTCTCAATGTGCATTAAAACGTAAAACAGTCGAGTGCATCTTGTTAGGCATACTTAAGGGCACGCCCTGAAACCAGTCACATGGGATCGTCAAACAAACTGAAATAATACCAGACAACGATATGTGTCGTTCAAGATCTGCGGGGACCTGGATTGAGCCAAGAGCCACATAGAGAAAACTGTTCTAGTGAAACGATGGCTACTTGTTCATGGGAAAGGGTTTTTGTAATGAAAAACTGGTCAAGTACGCAATCGGAGATAAGAGTTCGTTAGACAAAGGATCTAGCAGATAACTAATGTCTGTGGCTGGAGTAATCATAAAAATATATGGCTCTTTCTTCCCCCTGGAAGGGTCGCAAAACCTCTGTATAATGTTTTGTAAACTTCCTAAAATTAAGTACCTTAAGTTCGTTAAGTCATAAAATTAATTGCTTTTTATGGACCTTTTTACGACTACGTTTTTTCCATTTTAGATCGGATATTTTTTTATTACTTGTCCGATTCCCTATCGACAATAATGAAAGAAAAACAGATTTTCTAACAATATAAAGCCATTCTGCTTACAAAAATTATATACATATAAGGAATCAAACGCTAAAGGAGAAAACTACTTACACAACATTAAACGGTTTTTTACTCAAATCCGTGTATTTCAGATTGAATTTGAAGTTATACATTTTTTAAACTGCTACTACTTCAAGGCTGTCTTCCAATGGCGCATATCAGCGAGTAGCACATGAGTAGCGCTGGCGCACATCCTTTATTCGCAGAACAGTAGGACGTCTGCTGGAAATGGCTGTCACAATGACGCTACGGTGAGTCTTTGATTGACGCTTTCTGTCAGCGCGTAATTACGCGGAGTTACAGAAGTCGGATGGATGCGCAAGACATGAGCTAGACTGCGGTCGGCGGCGGCGGCGGGCAAAACGGTGACGTGAGACCGGCGATCAGCGGCGATTCTCTCGCGTACGGTCATGTCCACACGCAACAAATCACCTTCCGAAAGCGTCGGGCACGCGTGATACCGCCTGGGGAGCGGCCCAAGGCCACATTCCTGCGCGAGGGTGACAAATGCGAATTTGCATTTGCACCGCTACTGTCTACTATGATCATCTGTATGCGACCGGCTCGGCGCGATTTCCGATCGGATTTGCGAGAAGCGAAACCAGTGCGTTCCCGCCGTCGGATTATTAGCTGCCAGTTTTCAGTGTTTTTTATTCCAAGCGCAAACAGTTCAGCTTCCGCGGTGGTGGTACCCGTCGGTTTCCTCAGGTGGCGGACGGTGGACCGGACATGGGTTTTGAGTGGAATCAAAGTTCTCTTCGCCAAGTGTGACGGTTTTTGGACCAAATTATGGCATCTATGAATGGTTATGAAGTTACTGTATGATATATGGCATTGTATGCTATATTGTGAGTACTCACGTCGCAATTTTAAAAAATCGAGCTCAATGGATCGTACTTATTTGTTCGCTGCTAATATTAACGGACACCGTTTTCCGGAGTGCAGGAAGATCTCTATTGCGGGCGGCGGCACTGTTCGCTTGTTTGCCGAGGTCATCGAGAGTGCGTGAGCCGGTTAATAACTTCTTCGGACGGTGGCGATTAACGACGACGCCGCCGTTGAGGACGAGGTGAACAGGGGCACCGCGAGAACCTTGTACTCGATTTGATTGCTGCCCGGACGCCGGACGCTGGCTGGTTGGCTCGTCGTCGAGCGAGTAAACTTAGCCCTGACCACCGAGTCCCGCGCATCCGGAGCGCTCTCAGGGTCTGTCTGCTGTCGTCATCGGCGGTCTTGGGCGTCGCCTACAAGCGAATGTTTGCCCAAGATTGTAATGTTCTTTCTGCGTTCGCGCAGAAGCCACTCACCCCTGGGACCAGATATCTGACTTGTACTCTCGTTTGACTCACGGGAGCCGTTCCCGCCCTCATCCGATGCGGGCGATTCGCACAGTTTCGGCAGCCGACCACTGGCGCGTGATCGTGTGCTCTCTTCTTTCTCGAAGATTATGAGGTTAGATAAATAGACTCTTTACGCGCGCCGTCCAATGGGAAATTTGCGCGCATCAATTCGACTTCTTCACCCTTTTGAATATTCCTTATCCAGGTCAGCCTCGTGCAGGTGTATCGATTACGTACAAGCTAGCTTCGTGGTAACCCTGAAAACAGATCCAAAACCCATCTGCCGGCAAGGACGCAATTTCCGGTGATCGTGACGCTTCGTCCTAATTAGTGACGGCGTTTTTGCAATAACTGCTTTTTGCAAGGACCCGTCTCCTTTCCTAATTCTCCACGCAATTTTTTGACTCATCAGGCAAAAGTCCTTCGGGTTTCCGGTTCTTCCTGTAGTGTAGTTTTTTCTTTCTTGATGATAATCTCATTAGTCAGGTCAAATTTCAACTTCTCTAACCTTTGACAGATAAATGCCGTTTGCCTAATTTTACCCTTTGAATTGTATAGTTTGCTAATACTATACGAAACATGCAGTGGATCGGTAGCCGCGCGGTGCAGATTACAAGAGGCGGGCGTTTAAGTCGATTTTAAATAGTCTCCGACAACAATTACAGCCTTACGAGCATGAGTTATTTCATTCACATCTCAACATGTACCTTCCGGATACCATTACTGTCTTTACAGGGCCTTTTATCGTAGTCTCCGTTCCATATACCCTGTCCAGGAAAAGCCATAGCCATCGACGTCTTGGATTTATTCTTCGTTTCCCTAATAGCAGCAATTGTACCTGGCTGAGCAGGTGGGCAAGGACGGGTTAAACCCTTTTCGCTCATTACTATTTGGCGTCGGCGCTACATAAAAAAGATCCGCCATCTGTCAACCTAATTTCAGCATGGACGTCGTGGGCGCGCGAGGACTGTGCACTGTTTGCCTAAAGCCTCGAATAAGAAATTGATCCTTTCGCGCATCCCGGAGGGGCGCGCTTTGTCCTCGCTCTTCTGGGGTTACCTGCAGGAGCACTCTGCAGCGGTCGGTACACGAGCGGAGGACAGTTATGTTCGCGGTGAGCCACTGTTTGTGCCCGCCGCTGTGCACGCGGACATCGTTAGCCCTGTTTGTCCTCAGAGTCCCACGCATTCGTCCGATTTGTCATCAAACACGCGAGTCTAACCCGTTCGTGACTAAGTCTCCCCGGTGCATTTTGTAAACAATTAGTCTGTTCCGGCTCCCCTCAATCCAGTCTGCGTTCCATTTGTCGCTCACTTTCTCACTTGAGTGTCCTGTTACCACTGAACTCCGCTGTTATGCCGATCGAGCGAACGGTCTATGCTAATTTACTGTTAAATGTTCGACTTTAACGGCGCGTCTATGCAATTATTGAACGGATAAACCAGATAAACACAATAGTGCGGAAGGAAGGGGACGGTTCCCCAATTGAGACAGTTTTCGTCACGGTCGCCCTCGATTGAATCATCGCCTCTCATTCTCAGTCCCCAAACTATACTATCCCTTTCCGCGGATTTCCTTCATTGGGGTAACGAGGGCAAATGGAGTTTTTGTCTGATAGGATAATTCCTGCGCCTTGGATCACCTTCGACCGGAACTTCTCCAGACAGGCGCCAAATATCTCATGCTTGAATAGTTGGATTAATTGACTTGTTGCGACTGGGGTTTTCACCACATCCCTCCGGCCTAAAAACATCCATTATCCCGATTGTCGTTTGTTGCGGGGTCAAAAGCGAAGGCGGTGAACTTGTAGAGCCGTCTTAAACCCGGCGGCGCCACTTGTTCCAATCGCGTCATCACTTTCCGTTTCGCTGCTCAAGCTCACTCGATCAGTTCGCTTCTCCGAAAACAACGCTGCCTCAATCAGTGGGGATTACCCAATCGCCGTCACCGTCGCTGAGCAATTGCCACCGACTTCGAGTGTGCGTTTCGTCTTTCGCGAATTGACTCGCCCAGTCGGAGACTGTCAGGTGGGCGCCGTCTCGGAATAGCCCCTCCGCCTGGTTTATCCTTGATCGGTCCGTCGTCCGTTCATTCGTCTTTGGGACATCGCCAGCCGGCCGGCCGGCGTTCTGCTCTTGTTGTTGTCACGGCGATCTCGCGCCGCTCGCGCGCCCGCGCGCGAGAACTCCCTACATGGCCCTTGATCGTGTTTGCACTCTCTATTATGCATCTATTATTTGCTTTCGGCTGTTAATTGTACGCGTTTTTGTAGTGTTGTACGGCCTTGGCGTCCCCTTCCTCCTACATGGTCACTTTCCTGCCGCCCGCTCTACAATCGCTCCTTCCCCTCAACGCCCATTTTCAGGAGTCGAAAACGGAGCGCCTTCCACGGTTATATTGGGACTTTCTTGGTGTTTCTTATCTCACTTGTCGGTGTCGTCAATTCTCAAGCGGTTTTCTTTTGTTTCTCTTATTTTCTTGTTTTTTTTTCATAGGAAAAAAACAGTTCTGTCCATCCTGTAAACCTACTCTTGTCTCTGGATCTATTAATTTATTATATCCCCTTTACTCTTTAGGGGCGCATATATTATGTGGATTTACTCTACTAATATACTCCACCAAGCCCTTTTCCGTTTGCACAAAGTTTCAGCTGGTTCGGAGCACGCTTGGGATACTTGCTTTGTCAGCTGATTGGTGTCGTCGATCACCCACCGCTGCAGGCCTTATTAACAGCGCAACGATAACAAAGCGCACTTGTGTCCATCGTGATGCATCTGTTCTTTCGACTGTCGCCTTCTTCGCTGATTGTAATCTCTGAGTCATCATACTCGTCCGGGGTGACAGATAGAGCGTCATCAAACACGCGCGCTGACAAATCTTCGCCGCGTTTTTGGGCGCTCGCTCGGACCGCCATTTCACCCCTCAACTGCTGTTTTGCCGCCCAAGGTGCGGCCCGCTGTCGTGTGCTGTATTGTAATGATGTTCCGTTGTTGCCGTACACAGCCGTGACTCAGTGGGCAGCGTTGTTTCCGTAGAAAAGTCGCGTCCTCCCACAATTGCAATTATTCAAATGAAGCCGCTTCCGCCTCTGAGTCACGCCCTACAGCAGCGCATGCTTACGTTCATCGAATTGCATGTGGCGATTGTCGTCGGGATCGCTGGTTCGCGCGACTGTGCTCCGTCGTTTTCCTGTACCGTTTTAATCCTATTACACGAGGGCTGCTGTTAGTCGGGGCAAGCAACACTCAATCGACTGCCAAAAGCAGACGCCTTCGCCGCGCCTCCGCACTACTCAGACCGTTTTTATGTTGATCCATGTTTCAGATCGATAAAACCGCACCGATTATTATATTATTTCCGAGTTAGCTGTACACTACGCGCGTCCAAAATGAACCCAGACCATCCCATTCTCGCGGTAAGTGTGCTCATTTGATTGGACAGTGGTTCCTTCATCGCCACGTAGGCAGCAAATCTTTTCTTTATCATTTTGTAAACAGTGAATAGGAACAGGCATGGAGAAAGTGACAGGTTATTGGGGCAAGCTTTTTCTTGAAATATTTGGGAATCAGTCATTGGGTGACTAAGGGCATGAGAATTTCGAGCGCTCCATCATAGTTGCAAAGAACTACTAAAACTTTGAGAAAAAAATGTGACAGGTCTCTTCGTATATCAGAATCTGTAATCCTAGTAAAAAAAGTAAAACAGAGGCGAACAAACAAGTGAGAAATAGCAACTGTTAACTACAGTTGTTCCTAACACCGATCAGGCTTGCGAGATTTACGTAACGCATCCGATCAAGTTTCGGCGTCCTCAGAGTGAACTGACGACTTTCTATTCTTTATTTTTTTAACAAAGACTAAGTTCATGAAGATGAGCTTTTAGCCCCTTGACTCTAGCGACTCTTTGTAAATTCTGGAATGCGTTCGGTAAACATTTCCGTCCATCCACTCGACAGTTGCGCTGCTTGGCGCATGAATTCTGAGAACACCGCGGCGTTCCGATATCTCAAGTGTATCCCACAAGCCGGCTTGTTTACAACAACAGAGACGAAAATAGACTTTTGTGAGCGCTGAGATCGGAGAGCAAGCGTTTTGCGAACGGCTTTGCGTTCCGGTCAAGTGTCCACTACGGTTATGAGCAAGGGTCATTGTTGCCGTCTTTGTCCTTTGCCGACCCGCCACTTTTGGGAACTGTTCGAGACGAACCGCTGAGGCATTTGCATTTAGGAAATCCGCCAGGGATTCCGTCTGCGTCCAACCAAACACAAAATGGTCGACAAAAGCGGAGTTCGCATAGAACGAGATGAGATAAGCCCAATGCTCTCGGTCGTCAAGCCAGAGCTAGTGCCTGCGCCTCCTCCAGTAGTTCAGCCTCCACCACCTCCGCCACTGAACGTGAATAAGCTGTCTAAGCCGGTCACGAAGCCGGCACTACTTAAGTTAGGAGGTCCATCGACCAGTGTGAACAGGGACGAATTGCTGAGGTCGATTCGCGAGGGACGAAACCTTCGCAAGACGACGATTAATGACAAGAGTGGCCCTTGTTTGAGGTGAGTAACGTGCTCAAACTAAATGAACAGCATAACATATCAGGCCCGAAATTGACGACGAACCACCGAGAAGCATCACTCCGCAACCGCCACCGATGCCTCCTCCTCAGATGCTGCTCCCTCCATGCATCCCTCCTTCCTATTCTCCCACACAAGCGAAGCTCGACATGCAACAGTACTCTCCAATGAGCGAAGATGACCTTCCATCTCCTCCTTCGAACTTGCCTCCTGTCTACGAACCCAGCCGTCTTTCACCGCTCCCGGTGCCCACGTACGAGGGCGAAGCAACCATGAGGTTCAGTCCTGAACCACCTCCGCTGTCCACGAATGCGCCTCCGGCTCCGCCACTTCCTCCGCAGTTTAATTTGCGCGTGATGGCTCCAGTCTACGCGCAACCAGTAGCTGCTCGGCAACATACGGCTGAAGAGCAGATAAAACCTGAAACGGCCCATGCTCAGCCCCAGCAGCCGCCGAAAAAGAGCGATTTTGTTTTTAACGAGGAGGACTTGAAGACGTCGCCGGAACAAGTCAGAGCTGTCATCCCGATGGGATCCGCCAGTCAGCGCATTGCCATGTTTGCTTCGAAATCGAACGGAAACACAAACCCGCCCGAACCGCACTCCGGAGCTAGTTCCGGTCGGAGCACCCCAAAGATGATGGTCCGAAAGGAGTTCGTTCCTGTGGAGAAACCTGCGCCACCCGCACCCACCGCGGTGGTGCGACCCCCACTTCCGGTGACGAAGCCTCCACCGCTTCCGACAACAGCAGCGCCCGAGCCCCCGGTGAACTCTTTCAACGGGCCGTACAAGTTCCAACGAGACGAAAACGCCAACGTGAACAAGATCAATGCTGGAAATGTGATCAGACAGCTGGAAGAACAACCTAAGGAGGTGAACTCCGTACCTGCTCCGAAATTTGCTCCGTCCAAGGCGCACGGCGCCCATTTCGCGCAGATCCGCGACTCCTTCTCTAACTGCGCGCCCGCTTCAGTCGCACCAGCACCAATTTCCACCGGCGAACGAGTTTGGAAGGCGGCTGCCATGGCATCGGCCGCGTCGAAAGTGAGTCATTTTCTCGTTTTCGCCTCTTTCTCAAAGTTGAATCATTAAGGTGTCCAACGGCATGAATGGATCGTCGGTTCCCAATGCTGCTCCGGTTCCCGCGTCTTCTGAACAACAGCGGAGGAACATCCCAATCGCCATCAACGCGCCATGGTACGTGAAGAAATCGGACGTCGGAAACATCGGAAGCCGCAACATCGCTATTCCTATTCGTTTGGCCGAAGAGAACAAACTAGCCAAGGCGAATAAAACCAATGGAGTTGGAACGTAAGTTTTATTTTGAGTAGCTTCCGAGAGTTTCCAGATATCGTGCGAACACCTCTCACCTATACGGTGTGCATATAAGATGTGTTTAGCTTTTCTAGAGCTTCTCCATATTTCTAGGTTACATTACATGTTAAAAATCGGTTATGTGAAACTCTTCAAATGCTCAATTTTCAGGGAAGTTCCAATTCAACACAGAATGACGTCGCCTTCCGCCCCCCAGATGATCGCCTCCAACGACCGCCTTCATAGAATCGCTCAACTCCATCCCGAAGCTCTTCACAACGGCTACAAGTTCGACATAAACCTCAATTCGAACGATCCCATCGCCTTGGTTGAACGATAACTTTCCCTTGTTGACATATTATTTTGAGACGCTTCCCATTGTCCTCCTTCAACTTTAGTCAAACTCTAGACGACGCTTTAATTTCCCACCTCTTCTCTTTCAGAATGGCAATAGCAGATTTATTTATTTTCAACGTCCAGTGGATACACGCGTGTAAATACCAGCTAACGACCTAAGTGCATAGCAACAGTGACCGAATAGCATAGTCCGACCACCTGTGCGCTCGCTCTCTCCCGCTCAGGCTTGCTGAAGTTATTTTATCTTCTGTAGTCAGTTTATACGTTATTTGTATATAATTTGTTTCTTGTTTACCGGTAAAGATGTTCGCGCTGTACTTACGACATTGAAATGGGTGAGGGCTAAGAGGCCGAAGAAGACTTAAAAAGCGAAACAGATTGCCCACAAATCGTTTGTAATTACAGACGCTTAATGTTTGTACGCCGTTGTATAGCCATCACGCCTTGGAAATGCGCCGAATGCAACGTAGGATGAATCCTTCAGAAGCTAAAAGCTCTTCCGAAGCGGTTGTAGTCGGTTCCGGATCGACGCGACTACAGAGGTGAACAAACAATTACGGTACACGGCATCGGAGCATTCTAGGCAATTGTGGAAAGATCTCTCCAAATGAACCCGATCAGACAGACACTCTGCTTTCATTTGTCAGACACACAACCACGTCTAGACTGTCGGCACGGAGGCTATATAAGGCGGCCCACCGGGCACTGAAAGTATTCATCACAAAGATGACCCGAACAGACGCTACCGGACCCCGACGCTCGCCAAGGACTGGAGCTCGCCAACCTGCTCGCCAACGCCAACCTCCCGCTGATGCTAACGAACGGACTCCTGCGCCTTGGGCGGGCTTCCTGGACAGGTTTCCCGTGAACGCTGCTGACGCCGCTGCCAGCCTCTCCCATCCAGCGGCTTCCACCTTCTCTCGTCCAGCGGCTCCCAGCATCTCTCGTCCAGCGAGTGCCGTCTTCGCTCGTCCGGTGGCTCCAACGGTCGGCCGTCCAGCAGCTGCCTCCTTCGCCAAACCAAGCGCTCCAGTCGTCACCTATCCAACCGCTCCGGATGCCGGCTCTTCTGCCCCGGATCCTCCAAGCTCAGCTCCTCCGGCTCTCCTCGACACCGCTGCTTCGGCCGAGCCGTTCTTCGTTCCTCCGTCGGCTTCGGCTGCTTCTCGCGTCCGCGACTCGCGCGGTCGCTTCCACAAGATCAAGAAGAAGTAGTCTATTTATTTCTGTGATTTCTTAACTTAATAAAGCGTTCCTTCGTCCAATATTGAATTCGCGTTTAACCCATGAATGCGGTGGCACCAGGCATCGAGCAACTTAGACTGGAATACATCCCGCGAACGAGGTAGAATGGCATACAAAGGAGACAGACCTTGCCCGTAAATTGCCAGGAATGTGTTCGTCGGCAGCAAAATTCCCATATGTTGTC
The DNA here is from genome assembly GCA_000757755.1 of Steinernema glaseri. Lineage (NCBI taxonomy): Eukaryota > Metazoa > Nematoda > Chromadorea > Rhabditida > Steinernematidae > Steinernema > Steinernema glaseri. The sequence goes on from KN171883.1 coordinate 28,303, forward strand.
ATTGCTGTATACAGGATCATTGCAACCTAAATTGTTCAGAAAGTATCGAAAGAATTCATAAATGAACTTATAGTCGCCGCAGAAATATTCTTCCCCAGGCTCCTCGTG
>KN171887.1:12763-34518 GCA_000757755.1 Steinernema glaseri
CTTGTCTCTGGCTACACGAACATGTGGGGGTATGGGGATTGCGAGGCGTCCTGTCACGAAAACATTGACGTCTGGTTGAGTGGACATTTGGGGGCTTCGGCTGGTGCCCCGTATCTGACGAAATGCGGTGATCTGTTTCTGCAAGACGTTCCTGTCTCCGTCTCGTCTATTGTCTCGTCTATTCCAGCGCTCGTTTTTAAAGACGTTCTTCCACTTAAATGATAACGAGCGTCGTTCGGATTGAAGCGCTTTATTGTGGAGTGTAGAAGTCGCGCACGATGCACGATTGAATACGCGAAGCTCTTCGAGAAACCAAGCATCTGACGAAATGCGGTTGTGTACTTCTGCAATTTCAAGCTGCAATGACGTTTCTGTCTCAGTCTCGTCTATCGTCTCGTCTATTCCAAGCTGGAAGCTGGAATTTCCAGCGTTTGTTTTCAAAAACGCCCTTCCACGTTAATGATAACGCGTCGTTCGTATTGAGGCGCTTTTCGTGACGCCATAGATGTAGATAGATGTAGAAGGCGCGCACGATGCGCGATTGAATACGCGAAGCTCTTCGAGAAACCAAGCATCTGGATATTTTTGACAAAAGTCTTCAGGCGAATCTGCTTGCTATCTTGGGTCTAGATTTCAGACCTTGGGCCATGAAATTTACTTGTAAATGCCTCATGGAACGTTATGTGAATTTCCTGTCGCGTCGCGTTGTCATCGCCTCCAACCGCTTCTTTTGACCTACGGGACACTAATTGATAGTTATTCTAGCATGGACCCGATTGAAGGACTGACACGCGCCCAGGTAGAGGCCTTAAGATCGAAGCCGCAGGATCTTCAGGCCAAGCTACGCAACGTTATCGCTAAGCGACAGGTAAGCGGAAAGGCGCTAAACCTAATAAACTTTGTGCTTATGCTTAGAAGTTCATCGATTTCCTGGATTCGATGGAGTGCGGTTTCGAGAATATGGAAGAGAACCTGCAGAACGCCGATGATGTGCTTGGTAGAATTCAGCATCTGGGACAGGTCCTGAAGAAGCACGACGTTCCATTTAACCCGTACTGCACGAATGAACAGGAAAGGCCGGACATTTATGTGGACTGGACGCCAATCCCACTTCTGAACCAGTGGTTGACCGACTTCGTGAACAAGAAGTCAGAGCGCCAGTCGGGGAGCGAACTCAACGATGACAATCTAGCGTAAGTATCTTGGGACGAGGAAGCCTTTACAAGATGTTTAGGAGGCCGACGCAAGAAGATATTGTCCGAGCGATCGACGACATTGAAGCCCAGGCTCGAATTGAAGGCTCGACTGCTCTGCTCAAGGATCTGGAGAAGTACGTTGGAAATAGGAAAGGTTTGCGATTAGGAAGAATCCTAAAAGTGATTTTATAATTTCAGAAGAGTTTGCACTGGATGTCTGTCATCGGTTGTTAGAGGACTTCAAGAATCGCCATATTAGCCCCATTGAAGCCATGCTGCAGTGTGCCGTCCGAACTGAAATGCCTTGTAAGACGACTTGTAAGACGGATAAAACGATATGGTTCCAATTTCAGTGAATCCGCTCCAGGATGCGCCGCGCTTCTCTGTGGGTTCCAACGTTCTGACCTACAACGACGCTAGAAAGGTTAGTCCAGTGAGACTTCAAATGCTTGTAAATCTGCTTTAGCAAATTGTGGCTGCAATCGAGAATGGCGAAGTGGATTTGGAGGAAGAAGAAGACGTCATTGTGCTTAGCGACGACAGCGAGGATGAAGAAGAAGAAGACACCGGAGCCTCTGACGAAGGCATGGAAGACTCCGATGAAGACATCATCTGGCTTTCATAAAATTGCCTACGCTGTTTGGTCTTTGTGGTCTACTACTTGTGAATGAACGACTGTATCTCCGTTCCAATATGTCTAGAAGCTGCTCCTATTGGGTTCCTGTTGTGCCATTTCTTCTTTTTGGGGTTTGTTTTGCATCCCATATTCGAGGTTAACTTGTGGCCTTCTTTCTCATTGTTATCTGGGCCAGATGAACTGCACACGGGAAGGGTCGGCTCGATCGGCTTTTCAACTATGCGGTTCCCTTCTTCAAGGCCACATCAACGAGCAGAGCTCGGGCCTTCCTTCGAGTGTCCCTGCTATTGGGTTGGAAGATTCCTGGAGAATGAGAACTGCACCCTCCATCTGCACTCTTCCGTAATCTATTGTGCGCCTTGTGTCCATATGGACCATGGAAGTTTACAAGCGGTACGTGAATCCTGCCCGTGCCGAACATGACCCCGACGACATTAAATAAGAACATTGGCACTGACTTTACAAAACATCGAACAGCATGAAACAGAACAATGGCAATACCGGAATTATTGAGTTGAGATCGTTCTAACGACGAGGAGGGAAGTCACAGACGAATGACGTCGAGTCGAGTGCCGAGTAGATGAAGACGTTCTTGAGGGGGCGCTCATTCTGGGAGAGCGCCTTAATGGTTTCCTGTGCGGCGAGGCCACCAACAACGGCGCACGCTGACGTCAGTTGAGGGTTTGAGAAGCTGAAATCCACATTAGAACTGAAGTGGACCGGAAAACTCACAATTCAAATTTCTCAGGCTGAATAAGGTGCTTCGAGGGGTCCTGCTGACAGCGCTCGACCTCCTTCTTCCAGATTGTGGCGAGTTCTTCGACGTCAAGGGGTTCAGCAGCACTTGCCTTGTCCCAGAAGGTCAAGAGAGCCCTGATGGGGAATAACGACTGTGGAACGGCGCGCTTCATTTGTCGAGTGTACTTCTTCAGTAACTCCCACTCAACGTCGAAGGCAGCCGAGTAGCTGACGTAGGGAACAGCCTGGAGCTTTACTTTATCACTACAGCCCAAAATACCCATCATACCTTCTTCTCCATCAGATCTTCGGGCTCCTCGGTGATGTCAAGGACCACGGCACTGGGACAAGCTTTGGAGTTCGAAGGGGCATCAATGTCAACCATGTCCACATCCAGCGTTGTCTCCACGGTACTCGCCAGTTTGGCCGGCTTCTTCCTGTAGTAGATCGCTTAAATTCTAATTGGCGAATTTTACGAACTTACACAAGGTACTCGAAGCCGTTGAAGTCGGAGAAGGCGTAGCCAGTCCAACCGAAGACCCCACTGGCTTGGAAACGGATGCTGTATTCACGACAGATGTCGTCGACGCGTGCGTTCACGCTGTGCTTCTGGTCGACCAGGATGATCAGGTCGAACCTCTTGTAGAAGTCCGTTTCTTGCTCGACGATGTTCCCGAGAGCGGCGTCGACGTAGACCATGGGATTCAAGTCGCGAGCCTTGTCGAGAGAAGCGAAGGCGCGCTAAATAAGATACATAACCGAAGGAAGATTCACTTGGCACTCACGTTCTTTCCAACATACTTGGCCTGAGCAAGGAAGTTCCACTCGAGGTCCTCTTCAGTCAGGTCTTCTTGGTCCATGATCATGACCGACTTCAAACCGCACAGAATGAGATTCTTGGCGATCTCGATGCCCAGGTTCGTCACTCCGAAGATGAGGACGTTTGAATTCCGCAGCCTGTTCTGGGCTTCCAAGCCCCAGAGACGGATCTGCCGATCGTACAGCTCGGCTTCATCGGACGTGATCGTCACAGGTTCCCCGGTATCACAGCGGAGACGGGAACGAGCAGGAGTTCGGTTCGGCATAACGCACACTGAAAATAAGGTTAGGCATCCACCACCAAACCACAGATAAGTGGAGTTAAATACGAAGAAACGAATGGAACTCAAGGAGGACTGCTCATTGTTAATATTTATCGTACCACACGTCAAACAACACTGAATATGTTAAAACAAGCTGGAAATGTCTTATCTGCGACCTGGGTACTGTACTCTATCATAGCGGCGCCGATCGTCCCCATCGCGGTCTTGGCGACGATCCCGATCGTCATCCCTGGAGCGCGGTTGATCTCGGCTACGGTCGTCGCGTCTCCAGTCGCGACGGTAGTTCCCGCCTCCACGACCTCCGCGGTACTGTCCACCATTGCCGTTCCTTCGCGAGAAGTCGTAGTTCCGCTTGGGTCTCGATGTCCATGGGTAGACAGAGACAGTCTTGCTGAAACCGTTGTCTGCGATCGCGGCGAAGGATTCGGACTTCATGGAGAAGCGCGTGCCGAACATCTCCTCATATTGGGACAGTCGGGACAGGTTCACGTCGTAAGAAGAGGAGTCGCTTGGTGGCTCCTCTGCAGATGAAGAGGCGACGGGGACCTGACCTCCATCGAGAACTTCTGTTGTCCCGCTATCCAGGACTTCGGTGGTCCCACTGTCAAGGACCTCCACTGTGCTTTGAAGTGGCGCTTCTACTGGGCTGGCCATTCTGTCTGAAAATATGGAGAAGGTAAGAAGGGTAATTTGACGTGATACTACGGGTACACTCGCGCTTGGATCTACGGGTTCGACTGCGCCTCCATAAAATTAAGCAATTACGGGAATAATAAAGTGGTAACCGGTCACGATCAATTTGGCGCGCGGGCAAGTGACTACTTGAGGTTAGAGAGCACAGGAGCGAACCTCGCACCTAGCTTCTTTGCCTCAGCAACGTTCTGGGTTTAAGCTCTTCTTGAAAACAATTTAGCACGGCCAGGTGATTCTGCTTGAGCTATGGATGGGAAAACTGGTAACTAAATTAAATGGTGATAATAATTGAATCAATATCGGCGGAAAGCGCGTGAAATTCGATCCGAGCAAGCATAGGTTTTTCCAATGGAAGAAGCCACAGAAATGAAGTAGAACTGAAGGGGTGGCGAGATTCTATTCAAAGCCAAAACTGCATCTGCTGAGAATGCTGTGCACGCTAAAAATGCTGTGAGTTCCAGTTAAATTGTGGTCAATGGTGATGCAATGCGATAACGCATAACTTCTCCGAAGGAAACCGAAATTGAGGAGAAAAGAGAAGACACGCGGAGAACCCGGGGACTCTGGCGCCGTTCGAAAAGGCGGAGACGGACGGGGATGCGCGAGTTGCAACGAGACCTCCCTGACGCATCACGCTGAAAGCAATCTGATACAACAGTTCACATGCATTCGCAAAGCTTGGGCCAGCGTATCTTATCCAGACAATGGATAAAAAGCAGAACAGAAGACTAATTCCAGGTTTTCCAGCTTAATCACCGACCAACGAGAGTAGTGCCTCCTAAGGAGGGCAGAAAAGCAGACGCTGATGTGTTGTGTCATATCGTCCGGTGAGAAATGCGACCGAACGTGCGACAATTGAGCCGACCGGTAGCCCGGGCGGAGAGGTCGCTGCTGTGAAGAGACTTCCGAAGCGAGGCTGAATCCCGCGTGCTTTCAGGTGAGATGTCATCGACCGCCTCCGCATAATGCTGATTCGGGAATCGACTGAGCGTAGAGCCCGTTGTCGTCCGCCCGCGTCCCCAGCCTCGCCGAATCTCGCGCTACTTCAGGTCGGCCCCCGTCGTCCCCGCCGCTACGACGAGCCACGTTCTCCGTCGTGCAGCTGCATGCTGACTCGCTTTCTGCGATGATGCAGCAGCCGAACTGTGGCACAAACATCAGCAACTGCGTCGAGGCTTGTGCCGCACCCAACAAAGACGAAGTGAAGTCCCAGTTCGTCACCCGAGAAGGTCTTTACAAGATGATGACTCTCGCCGAGTACTCGCGCCCCAATCGCACTCAGATGGCTCAGGTAAGCATAGATCGGGTTTTCAATGTTTATATAAGGACCACACACTATGATATATCGTTTCTAAAAATACTTCGAAGAGATAGCGCCTCTGAAAGTGTGAAATGCGCTTCTCCGATGGGTCTTTAATTAATGACGATTTAAGCTAAATTAATTATTTCTTGTAAGCTGTGAATTCCGCGCCTTCTTCAGCCTTCTAACTAATCTGTCCGTGTTTAGACTCCCGGGACGCAAAACGTGGGCAGTGGCCCAGTACGGGTATCGTTCGTCCGCGTCCTCTCCAGCCGGACGGTCTCTCCGTGTCGCGAGGCCCTAGAGGAACAAGCGACAAGCAGCGGAGTCGACTCGACGTACTCCTCCAGCGAGAACGTTCCAGTCGATCGAATATGCTTTAACATTGGACGGGAACTCTACGTCTACGACTACAAGTAAGCTTCTTATTCTTAACTCTGCAAATGGGATTCTGGGAATGTGAACTTCGTTTAAGCAAAGAAAACTGGGGCTTAAGATCTATAGATCATTGAAATTCATATGCCTCGATCCGTTCTTATATGATCTTCTTTTAAGCAACACGAACAATGCGGCCGATCTAACGAAACCTGTGGACAAGCGCGTGTACAAAGGCACATTTCCCACGTGTCACGACTTCAACCAGGAGACGGCTTCTTCCACGTCCTGCAGGTTCCTCTGACTTCCCTGACTCCAGTCATCCTCCTACTTTAGCCTGATCATAGGCTTCTCGGCTGGCCAGATCCAGCTGATCGACCCGTTCCAGAAGGAGTTCCAGCCGCTGAGTCGACTGTTCAACGAGGAGAGGGTGATCGACAAGTCGCCAGTCACTTGCTTAAAATGGGTCCCAGGTAAGCGCCAGAGAAAGGTCAAAGGCTATCATGTACTTTCAGGACAAGTGAATTCGTTCGTCGCTTCCCACGCAAGTGGAAACATGTACATCTACAACGAAGAGCACACGTGCCTGCCGACGCCTCCCAACTACACGGTTCTTAAGCAGGTATGACAGGCGCTTTTTTCAAGCAAGCTTACCTTCTCAATTTTAGGGTGATGGATATACGGTGTATGGGACTAAATCGAAGACGCCGCGAAATCCCGTGCAACGGTGGTCCATTGGCGAAGGACCCCTGAACCAGTTCAGCTTCTGCAGCGAGTCCGACTCTCGACTTCTGGCTACCGTAAGCCACGATGGCTTCCTCCGGGTATTCGACTTCGCTTCTATGGAGCTGCTCTGCTTTATGAAGTCCTACTTCGGCGGCCTCCTTTGCCTCGCATGGAGCCCCGACCAGAAGTACATCGTGACCGGCGGCGAAGACGACCTCATAACCGTGTATTCCGTCGACGCGAAGAAGGTCGTCTGCCGGGGCCAGGGCCACAAGAGTTGGGTCTCCCACGTATGTTCCATACCAGTCCGGAAGTATCTCATTTGTTGGTTCAGGTTGCCTTCGACCCCTACACATCTTCCTACTTCGGTCCAGACGGCACTCTAGTCACCGGAGCCAGCGTGGGAGTCAGCCACGGCGCCCTCGTCAACGGCGTGGTCAACGACCTAGGCTCCGAAGACGATCTCCAACACTCGGCACCCAGCACGCGCTTCTTGAAGGGCTCCGTCTCCCCGTCTTTCCTCCCTCGACAGCTCAGCAACGGCGAGCACCGGATGAACTCCTGCATGGGCGGCGGGTCCGCCGTCAACCTAAGGATGGCCGGCGTGGCCGCAAGCTCCTCGGCCGGGGAGTTCAACGGGGCCGCAGGGATGCCAGGCACCACCGCTGGGATTCTGCTTCGCTCCACGAAGGTGAGCACTTGCAATGGATTCAAAATGGTCATCCAGGGAAGAAGTATGAAATCGTTGGAGAGCTCTAGAAGCGGAAACAAGCATGATTGATCACTGTGCTGTGGTTACACGATTCCCAAGGAGGCGCTAAAAAGCTTCTCCTTCTTGTAGAGGTTCTTGGACTGCTCGATGCTCTTGCTGGCTTCGAATTCCTCCGCATCCAACCTTTTTCTACTGCTTTTTTAAAAATTTAATATGGAAGTTTAACGCCATTTAACGTATGGTTCTTTTCAGCAAGACTCGGTCAGCAGCAACTCGCTTCTGTGTTGCTCGGGGAGCGTCGCCCATCTGTACGGCGGAGTATCCTACCGGATAGGCTCGGTCGGCCACGACACGCAACTGTGCCTCTGGGACCTCACCGAAGACGTACTTCTGCGCTCCGTGGGTGGGAATGTTTCTGCGCGCGCCAGAAACTCGACCATCATCAACGTAGGTGGCGCCGCCTCGGGAGAGCTTCTGGGAACGCCCTCCGACTCCGTGCAGGTACTTGTCCTTATCATGGCTAGCCCTAATCTCTTGTTAAGACGCCTTCGACAAGCACGAGCACCGCCGACGCGATGAACTCAGGGACGCTGCCGGACCACAAGGGCAAGAAGTCGAAGAAGTTCCACAAGCGGGGATTCAGCTTCGGCGCCAAGTTCTCCACAGGATCGCATGAGTAAGTAGGGCAGGGACTAATGGAACATTTGGGCATCTTGCGCCTTTCATGAGGTCGCAGAAGAATCTCAAAAGCGGAGCGGAAGTAGCTCTAGAACCCGACTGGCTTCAGCATCCATCTCAAGCTCTAATCTTCCTCATCTTTACCATTGCTATAAACTCTATTTTCAGATCCCGCTGGGGCCGATCGGCTGGAGGAGGAAGCAGCTGGGGCGCGGGGAACTCCGCCATGCAGGAGAAGCAGCGCCGCGAGGAGCGGATTGCGCAGATGCTCGGCTCGGCGGCCTGTCCGCGCATGAACCAAGTACCTGTCATTGAGCCCCTCATCTGCAAACGGGTGGCGCAGGAGCGCCTCACGGAGATCAACTTCCGGGAGACGTGCCTCGTCACCGCGTGCCAAGAAGGCCTAGTGTGCACTTGGGCGCGCCCTCCGAACCGCATCCCCACCCACGTCCCCAACGCCAGCGTCAGGAATATCTTCAATAGGTAATTGTGAATACTTTAGGCATTAAATGTGACATTAATTTAATCGTTTAATGAAATGAGCCAGGAAAAATGTGCCATGAGGTCAAGTATTCTTCCTAGGGTCGATGAACGACAGAGCTGAATAGTCATACTGTCCTATCTTTTCGTTCTTAAATCTGTATTGCTTAAATTTTGGATCTAGAGAATTCTTCGGGATCTTAAATCTAGACGAAACAATATTAGAGCATAATGTTATCTTCTCCAGGTACTCCTACAACTGAGCTCCTCGGTTGCTCGCGAAGTGTCTCCGGCCGTCGGAATCCCTCCGGAGAAGACCAACCCTCCTCCGGACCGTAGTTGTTAGTCAGTGAAGCCCTTTGAATACGCGTAAATGTGTCGAGATTCTACGAAGATGTCGGATGTTCCTGTCCTGTCGCCAACACCTGTACATAGACCCGGGTGGTCCCCTCTATGTAAGATATTTGTCTCTTGTGATATCTTTATTCTGTTTGTAAGTATACCGAGATTTGTTCCCCATTCCGGTCTGTGCAACAAAGCCCTCTTCACTTGAAGCCGTACGGCGTCCCCTCCTCCTCGTCGTACTCCTCGGTGTCCGGCGCGAAGGGATAGTGGAGCGCCGGCGCCAGGATCTTGGACACGCCACAGTCCGAGGGGCAGTAGGTCGACGGCATGCCTGGCTCCCCGGGAGCGCCCCAGCCTCCACGGTCTCCATAAGGCCCTGGCTGGAAGAGAAGTATTTAGAACGGACTTAGGAGTGTGAGGTCTTACGTTTCCACGCTGTCCGGGAGGTCCGACGGGTCCAAGTTTCCCAGCTCCTCCGGGGATGTTCGAGTTGCGGCCAGGGATGCCGGGGCTTCCTCTCGATCCTCGAGGACCCGGAGGTCCCTTCGGCCCTTTGATGCCGATTCCGGCTGGAAAGGATGTGCTTCTGCGGTATACTTCCGGAACTTACAGATGGCGGTGTCCCCGACGGGCCCCTTAGGACCTCGGCGTCCAGCGGTTCCTGGCTGTCCCGGAGCTCCTCTATTTCCAGGAGCGCCGTCGGTCCCGGGCTTGCCTGGGTATCCCGGCGCTCCAGATTGGCCGACTTTTCCTGGGAGACCTCGCTCTCCTTGAGAACCCCGGAGTCCCGGGATCCCCGCGGGACAGATGCTGCATGGGAGGTCCTTCGGAGGGTCCAGCTGCACGTCAACGCCGTCAATTCCAGGACGACCTGTCTTCCCGGGGGTTCCAGGGTGTCCATCCAAGCCCGCGGATCCAATCTCCCCGGGAGGACCCGTGGGACAGTGGAGCCGAGTGCATTCTGAAAGGATTCATGAGAGACCAAGGCGGCTTCTGGGAAGCTTCTTACGGTTGCACTTCTGGAGAATGTGGGTGAGTGGGTCGACGTGACGGTAGGTTCTGCCGGTGGAGAAGGCGCCCTTACTCTCGATCTCCATCATAGTGCCCCACACCCCGTCGGCCCTCTCCTAAACGAACATGACATGAGAACCGAGAATTCCGTGCTTAACAAGGAGCTGGACCGTGTGGAGGGTGGTTACAGTACCTGGAAGCGCTGGGCGCGGACCTCGAGAATCTCTCGAACATCGTTTCCTTTGTTGAGCAGGACCGCCGTGGAGATGATCAGGATAAGAAGGCTGGCGCAGCTGAGGACTACGGTGCCCGCGGCGACCGCTTGGAAGGTCATCTCCGAGCGAGAGTGACCGTTGGCGACGCAGATGGTGGTCGTAGTGCATGCCTTGACCCGGTTAGAGGACGGCTCGAAGATAAGTCGGTCGGCATCGGGCGCAGCTGATAGGAATTTGCATACAAGTGGGTGGCGACAGTCCGAGAAACTGTGCGGGGCGGATGGATGCAATGAGAATAGGGATGGCGTCAAATCTAGTGGAACATCGATATTTTGGGCCTCGGTTTCACCTTAAGGGGAATAGACCAATGGACAGAAGTTGAAGGTGGCCGTATCCACAAAGAAGGGATTTAAGAGGACCACGACATCCTCTAATTTGCACCGTGCACCGAGTTTTGCTGAATTTAACGTTGGCAGAACCAAAGGGTCCGTTTTGTCAGTTGCTTTACCCAGCGCGCCGTCCTTCGGCAAACACTAATAAGCGCCTCCACTACGTCACTCTGATAAGAAACGCCGCTCGTTCGCCGGTCTCGTCACCGTCTCCATTCGTGGAGAAGAAGATGCCGAAGCGTGAAGAGGTGCCAGAGGAGTTCGTCCGCGGCGATGTCTTCATGGTGAGTCCAAGGGATGTTACTAATCTTGCTTATCTTACAAATTTGGTGTTTATTACGAGATCTTCTTTGAGAAATAAACATCATGTAAAGCAAAGAAAGTTAAGTTTCTTAGCAGTAGTTCATTTGTGTGCCAAATGGTCGCAATGATCTCCTCGATAGAAACAATAGAAGAGTCTCTGATATATTGGAGCCTCTAGAGACTCAAACCGTATGATAAGAAGCTTATCCACTCCAGGGCAAGATGCACTACACGACGAAGCTCCGCGTGGACCCAAAGGGACACATCCTCTACTGGAACTCGGACATGGTCGTCAACACGAAGGACTCCGGGAAGAGGCCGCTCCACGCCGTCGCCAGTGGCCAGGTGCCTTCTCCGAACGGGTTCTGACCTTCTTAGGTTTAGCTGTGCTCCTACATCTTCTTCGAGGACGTCGTTGATGTCCGGGTCACCGACGAAGCCGAGGTGAGTGGCACGACCATCCACATACCCTATCCATGCTCCTAGGACGATATGAAGGCGCAGTTCAAGGGCTACCGCTACGCGATGGACATCGTTACGAACAAGAACTTCATAGAACCACGGCACAACGTCTTCAAACACCACGACGAAGTAGGTCGGGACAAAGAATCCTTCTTTTTTCCATTCGAGACCCACACATTCTGTTCCAGAGGCTACTTCTCAAGTGGGAGGCGTTTGTCATGCGCTGGGCTTACAAGCTGAAGCGGGAGTATCATGGCGTGACCTACTACCTCCAGAAGGTCCTCTCGCCCCACATCTACTGCTGCTCCTCCGAGAGCGTCTCCATGCACACGTAAGTCCCCTTCTTGGAATCCACTGGACCCTTTCTAGGATCATCGACGTCCTCTCGCCCAGAGGGAGTCAGAGCGCGGCGAACCACAAGATCGTGGACGACGTTATCCACGACTACCCCTTCAGGGAGCAAACGACGGCTCCTGTGGTATGCGATGTGTGTGGTCCTCGGTAAAAGAGGGGAATTCAGCTGATAAAAAAGTCTCTACTTAACGAGAACACGCTGGCCGATCTGATCATCTCGGCGTGCAAAATGGCGCCCAAGAGGCCTAGGGACTACCAAACGAAGGAGCTCAAGGATCTCTTCTCCAGAATGTGGGTCCCGAACGGAAGAAAAAAGAGTTCCCCTTTTTGAGGAAAATGAAGGAAATTTTGACTGAATAACCCTATGTTAAGAGAGCCTAAAGTGACCTCTCTAAAATCAAACAAACTAAAAACAGCGTAAAGGGCCGACTGCGGAGTGCTGCGTGCCGAATCCTTCGGGACCTTCTTGAACGAGACGCAGCGAGACCCTCGGCTCAACGAGGAGGCGCACCGCAAGGTCTTCGCTGGGACGGTAAAGAAGCTCTGCAGGAAGTACTCGACCAACCAGAGTAAGTGAGTGTCCAGAAGGAGCTAGGAAGGGTCATGACCTACTTCAGCGGATCACCTCGAATTCCGAGGGTTTCTGCGCTTCCTCCTTAGCGACGACAACGTGGAACTGAACGCAAAACGCTTCCAGTACGACGAGACGACCCTCTCGCACCCTCTCTCCGCCTACTACATCAACAGCTCGCACAACACCTACCAGATCGACGAACAGATCGGAGGCCACGCCAATGTCGAGATCTACCGTCAGGGTGAGTCTACAGTATCCTCTCCATTGATTGCCCATCTCCCACTAGTGCTTCTCTCGGGCTGCCGATGCATCGAGCTGGACTGCTGGGATGTCGGAGACGACATCGCCATCGTTCACGGCAACTCGCTCTCCTCGGCGGTCTCCTTCCGCGCCGTCGTCGTCGCCATCCGCGAGACCGCTTTCCGCACCTCCGACCTCCCGGTGCTCCTCTCCATCGAGAACCACTGCAACAAGGCCAACCAACGACGCATGGCCCAGATCTTCATCGAGATCTTCGGCGACCTTCTGCTCACCGAGGCCCTCGAGGACCACCCTGTAAGGCAGCCAATCCTTGTGACTTAGCTTTGCTTCTAGCTGGAGCCCGGGGTCCCTCTGCCGTCGCCACTGAAGCTGCGACGGAAGATCCTGATAAAAGGGAAGAAGACGGGCTCTGAGGAACGCTCTATTTCTCGGTCGAACACCGCTTCCAGCCAACTCTCCGAGATCGCCGAAGTAGAGACCGTCCTGGAGGAGCCAGAGCCCCCTTTGGTACCGTATCCCGAAGTCTGCGAGACGATGCCAAAGAGGGAGACGTCTCCAGGGGCACGAAGACCGACACTTCAGCGTGGAAACGCGGTTGTTAAAAGTAGGCCTGGATCAACTGTGGGTGATCATACCTCTTCCCTGTAGATTGCCCTCCTCCTCTACGCCTCCGGACGCTATCTACTCCAGAGGGTAAGGTCTCCTCCCATAGCCACTTGACAGAGCTCCTAGGCAGTCGCGTGATCAAGGGCCCGGACCTTCCTTGGAGTCAGAGTCCGTCGCGTCGCTTCGGAATGACGATCGTGGCGGAGTTGAACGAGCTCGAGCAGAGCGTTTCCGTTCCGATCCTTCGAAGGGAGCCGGCGCCCCTACGGAGCACGATTGCCTCCTCGGAGCGGGCGCGGGTCCTGCAACGAAGAAGCGAGACGATCGATGAGGACCCGAAGCGATTGAACGCCGTGCAGAAGAACCTCGAGGCTACGCAGCACAAGGATGTGAGTTGCGCTGCTCCTGACCCCAACCAGGGCTGTGCAAAAGTCAAAACTCAAAAACGTTTTAAAAATCTCAAAACCCGAAAAAAGCCTCAAAACTCAAAATTTTACGTTTTTTCTATGATATAAATAATTTAAAAGCGTCCAGATCGCTCGCCGCTAAACATTTCGCTGCTTTTCTTCCCAAAATAGCTTTTTTTACGTCGAAAAAATTGTTTATTTCCCGTGAGACAAATCCGTAAAAATTTTGAGTTTTGAGCCAAAAACTCAAAAGTGAAAACTCAAAAGTCACTGCCGGGTTACACTTCAGAGTGTCGCCGTGACGGACTCGACCCTATCCAACCTGATCAACTACCTCCAGTCGATGTCGCCTCGGGAGAAGGAGCAAACAAGTAGGTCCCTCCACAAGGTCCCTTTAGCCCCTTTGCAGAGACCACCAAGAAGTACGACGTGCACTACAAAATGCGTTCGGAGAGCGAAACGGCCCTCGAGAAGGGCGAGTTCAACTGGGCGGCCGTCTTCAACGTCTCCAACCTGACCAGGATCTACCCCCGGGGCATGCGCTTCTTCTCCGACAACTACAATCCCTACGTACCGTACCTGGCCAAGTGTCGCCGTCAGCTGAGCCTTTCAGAAGCACTGGGCCTGTGGATGCCAGATGGTGGCGTTAAACTTCCAAACGAGCGACCTTCCCATGCAGTTAAACCAAACGCTCTTCGAGGAGAACGGTCGCGCGGGGTACGTCCTGAAACCGAAGTGCTTGAGGGACCCTCAGGTCCTCGTGGAGCACCACAGCACGCGGATCCGGGCGGTGATCCCCGATCAGCTAGAGGTGACGGTGATCGGCGCCTTCATGCTCTCCTGGCTCGGCATGAACGAACAGTTCAAGTCCCTTGTCTCCCACGTCCAGGTGGGGAGATCTAGGACTACTTTTACTAAAGCTTAGTATCCTTTTCCAGGTGGGACTATATGACATGCCGGCGGACACGGTGCACCACCCGTCGGGCGGCGGGAAACCTCGTTACTGCACCCCAAAGGGAGTCGAAAAAGGTCTTGTAACGATCTACTCCAAGGACGGCTCGAGGGATGCGCCAAAGTTTCTCTTCAAGGAGGTAGGCGAGTAGTACCCTGTTATGATAGTCGGAAATACTCTTATCCAACCCGTGTGCTGCAGTGCCTCTTGAGTAGTCCTGTCTGAGGTGTTTAAAAAGGCACAAAAGACCGAAAAAAAGGCAAAAGAAAAAAAGCGAAATGCAAAAAGAGCGAAAAATTAAAATAAACGCCAAAACTTTTTGACCAGAACATCAGGACTAGGCGTAAGCCTAAGCCTAAAGTAAGTACAAAGCTGCAAAAAGACTCATTTACGGTAGAATTACTCACAGATCGAAATATTTTAATCAAAAAAATAAATTTTTATTTTTCACTCTTTTTGCCTTTCGCTCTTTTGCCTTTCGCTCTTTTGTCTTTTGTCTTTCGTTCTTTTGTTCGTTCAAAACGTGTAGTTGTGAATAGCTTGCAAAGCGTAGATCCTAAGGGTGTGGGCACTGTCGACTTTTTCGATATCCAAAGTCACAATACCAAAGGGAAGGTTCGCGGAGGTCCTTTGGTCACAGAGCGTCTTCCAGGTGGTGAAACCGGAGTACGCGTTCGTCTACTTCGGTGTCGTGGAGCACAACTCGAACAAGGTGATCGCCCAACGCCTCCTTCCCGTCCACAAGCTCCAGCCGGGCTACCGCTTCATCGTACTCCGCGACAGCGCCAACCGCTCGGCTGGTCCAGCGTGCCTCCTTGTGCGTCTTAAGGTTCGCCACTACGTCGCCCCCGCCGCCGAGGTCATCGCCGAGCAGTTCGAGAAGCCGCTGGACGCGATCCGAAAGCGCGAAGGTGGGTCGAAGAGGAGGAAGAGGGAGTTTATAAATTTCGACTACTTTTCAGAGCTCAGGGACATGTTCGCGAACCCTTTGGAGTACGAGTTGTCGAAGGAGCTGGAGTCGTGAGCGAGAGCAGAAGTTGTTTGTATATTCTGAAGTAGACGTCGATTTAGCTGCGGGAGTAAAGGAGAACCATTCTTTTGGTATACCACAGGACATAGGTGGGAAGAAACTAGAGGAGGGTCACTAGAGTGAAAAGAGGAAACCAGAATGCCAGCGTGAAACGCCATTTTGAAGTCCAAAGTTGACGTGACGGTTAAGCATTCATGGTGCAGGACCATAGAAAGGCCAAAGTAAGGGCCAAAGTTTTGGGCAAAAAGGGCCAAAGTAATTTATTTGGACTTCATTGGTACACATTTGGCAAGGGTACTTCACGCAATTCATTATCTTGCTTTCTTCACCTGTATCTCGTCTTGACTCACTCTAATACGGCTTATAAGTATTATAAGTAAGTCATCCTCCGGCACAGTCCACTTCTATCTCCACATGAGTCATAGTTGAATATATTCTAGGCACCAGGAAGAGGGTGTGTTTTGTATATCGGTTCTTTGGGCTCAATAGGATTCATTTTGGATTCATTTTTTCATTTTGGATTCATTTCATAAAAGCCCCTCAAGGCCGTGTTTAATGTTTGGTCTTCGACTCTACACGTGCTTAGCGGCTAATTGGAACCTTTACGACCGCGTTTCCTTTCCGCTCGGTGACGTCGTCGCCTCTCAGTTTACAAAAGCGTCCAGTGACGCCGTCTTATCGCCATTCCGCCACTCGGTCCCATGTCATCCTCGCCGGAAGAGACGTTTGTCGAGGGAGAGCTCTTCCAGGTGTGGATCAGCTTCTTATCTTCCGATATTCTATGCGATTCTAGTGCAAAAGAGGCGCGGATTACGAGAACGTCAAACTGAGGTGCGATCCCGATGGGACGATACTGTATTGGCGTGGAGAGGACAGAGCGGTAAGATCTTTGCTTTTGAAGGTGGTTTCCAAGAATGTACCCGAGCTTCTTAGTAACCCTAGTAACTTTAGAGGCTTATACAGGGTGCGTCAGAGAAACTGTGACGCGATTAAATAAGATATAACTTTTTTTGGAAAATTATCGAGATCGTCTAACATTGGATCTTTTAATTCACAAGACTTTTCGAAAGGAAAAAAGGTAAAAAATATCTTTCGCCCTAAAATCTGCCCTAGCTTCTTAGCAACCCTAGTAAACTCAAAGGCTGAAATATTTTGTTCAGGAGTACGTCTTCCTCTCAATTGAACTTTAGGACACCCCCTTTCATTCGCAATATAACCGACTTTTTGAGAATTTTGGGAGAAATGACTATTACCACGTTAAAAAGCATGGAAAAAACATGGAAACAAAGCCCAAAGAAATCAGGAGGTCCGACTCAAGTGCGTCAAAACTATGCTTACCCTCGAAAAATGACTACTCGAAAAAAGGTGGAAGTTGCGAATGAAGGAGGGTGTCCTAAAGTTTCTATTCTGTTCAGGAGTACGTCTTCCTCGATGAGATCGTCGACGTCCGAGTTGGGAGGTTCCTCAAGGTTCTTGTGCTGGTGGGTTCAGAGATGAACTAAATATTTAGGACATTGACCCTTCTCCTTCGGTGCACTACTACTTCTTCACCGTGGTCACATCGACCGATCTGGTAAAAGTCGACCAGTTCACCTTCTGCGATGTTCGAAAGGTACCCAAGGAGAGATGAAGACCCTCTTATCCTGTGATCTTCTTTACTCTAGCCCATCGTGGACATGTGGGCGGACTTCTTGCGCTCGTGGTGCTCGGCTTCGAGGCGCCGCTTCCGTGGCCTTCTCCACCACTTCAAGAAGGCGCTGGCACCATCGCGCTTCGTCCTCACTCCCGAGAAGGAGCTCCTGGACATCTACACGGTGGCCGACGTACTTCTGCCCGAGATGCGCCACTCGGCGCCCTACAGCCAGCTGGTGAACGCGCTCTTCAGTGGGAGGCCCTTCCTCAAGAAGAAGGCCATCCGGAAGGAGCGCGTCTCGGAGCGAAGTCTCTCGGAGATGGTGGTGGCAGCCGCGGAACTGGACAGGAACCCTCTGCTACTTGACTACTTCCACGAACTCACGGGAGGAGCCTCGACTCTCTCCGTAGAGAGCCTGGAATCTATTCTTAACGCGTCGAACCCGGCCCTTCCAAGTAGCTCCCGCTTCTCGAGCTCCGAAGTGGCCGAGGCGTTCAAGAAGTTCGCCTCGGACGGAGTCTCCTTCGGCTTCGAGAGCTTCCTGCACCTACTTCTGAGCGACTTTGGCGCCGAGCTGTTCTCCGAGGACTTCGGATTCCGGCCTCAGGACATGGACCGTCCCCTCTCCGCCTACTTCATCAACACGTGCGTCTCCAATCAGAATCTCTTTTCGTCCTTCGAGAAGCCCGACTGCAGCCTGGAGGCCTATCGACAAGTAGGTCTTTGGGGGGAAACAGGACTACTTGTATGAGTACATGCTCCAGATACTTCTTGCGGGCTTTCGGGCGATCCACCTTGTGTGCCACCCACTTGACGGCGAGGTCGTCGTCCGCGTGGGACCTTCGGTGGCCCTCCTTGGCTGCGAAGTCGTCTCCTTGAGAGACTTTTGCGCCGAGATAAAGGCGTTTGCCTTCCGCGCTACTGACCTCCCTCTCATTATCCACTTGGAACACCATTGCTCGGCCGCGCAGCAGAAGAAGGTGGCGGCGACGCTCGTCGACGTTTTCGGGGAACTTCTTCTCAAGGAGCCGCTGCCCGGACACCCGGTAGGTCCAACTTCTTCTAATGCAAGACGCTATTTGGCCAGTGTAGCTAATATAATCCCAACCCCATACTTCTGCCTTACCCTTACCTGTAAATGAGTACCACGCCTCCCCCATTGTGTGTGGTACTAGCCCGAGAAGCCTCCTTTTAAATGAGGCTCGCACAAGATGTACGACGCTATTTGGCCACAGTAGCTAATATAAACCCCATTCCAACCAGGGCTGTGCAAAACTGAAAACCCGAAAAAAGCCTCAAAACTCAAAAGATTACATTTTTCCTATGGTATAAATAATTGAAAATCGTCCAAATCGCTCGCCGCTATACATTTCTCTGCTTTTCTTCCAAAAATCGCTTTCTTCCCGTCGGAAAAAAATTGTTTTTTTTCGTGTGAGACAAATTCGTTCTTGCTGTCATCCCAACCTCATCCTTCTTCTTCACTTGGACCCATTTGTTCTGTGAACGCGTAACGCGCCTTGTGGTACTAGCTCAAGAATCCTCCTTTCAAATGAGGCTCGCACTACATAGTGCTGAGGAATGGCCTCAAACCAGGTCAGATGGGGTAAATATTAAGGTTAGGTCGAATTTATTGTGATAACATGAAAGCGAGGACTCAATGTGGTCACTAGAACAGGAGAATGCATTTAAACCATCTACGTCCCCAAATACGCAATTGCTCAAAAAAGACGGCGTAGATATTACTACTTGAGTCCATCGGATGTTCGATTCGATAGAAAGAATCGATTCTCTCACAAGTCTCCCCTCTCCGCTGGATCCTTCCAAGGATCTCCGCATCAATTGAATCCACCGACATCTGTATCATTCCGGCGTCCAGAAGCTCATTAGGGTCGACTATGAGTTTATCGATGGTCTTATTGGGCGACAGAGCGCCAGGACGCCTCCTCTTCCATCGGTTGATGATCCCCAGAACCACGCTGAAGCCGTGATCCTCGAAGGTGACGCTGAGTGCCTCGCAGCGCGGGGAGAAGAAGTAGTCCACCCAGAAGTCCGTGGTCAGCACAGTAGCAGGCACCATCTGGTCCACAGAGATCGACCTTAGCCTCCCTGAAGAAACCGTGTCCTGCACGATCCCAACGATGGATCGGTCATCGAAGGACGTCAGTTCCAGAGAGGTGAAGCTCCTTAAGAGGTTGTAGTACCTTGACTTCAGCTCTTCGTAGAGATCGGGGCAATAGGACAGTTTAAGCACCTTCTTAGGGACGTCCAGGCGCAGGACTAGTCGAAGTAGGCCTTTCTCAAGTTCGGGACTGACGCTTTGCCACTCGTTGTTCCTCGTTCGGTCTTCGGTCGCGTGGAACTCAATCTCGCCTATGTTCTCGGCCACTTCTCTCAAGACCTCCAAGGAGAGCGTCTTGGCATCGTTGAGCTCCCAGTCATAGAGGATATAATGCAAACTCCTCTCCTGACGGCCAATGTAGGTCAGATGCAATCTGAAAGTTTTCTTCTCGTAAGCTGCTCTTGCTTTTCCCCAAACACCGGAGATTTGTCCTACTTGGCAAGGCGATGGGCCGGAGGTTCGAAGGACCGACTCGATGAACCGCACAGGCACTGCGTTCATGTTGCTTGAGTTTGAAATGTGAACTGACGAGTTTATGACGTCAGAAGTGCAAAGAAGAGGTGCTAGGTTTTTACACCCAAGGATGGTCCCGACTGGAAAGCTCGTCACACCAAAAGCGGTGCAAGATCGAAGAAGGTGCAAAGAGTGGGAAGGTGACGACCTCGAAGGCCTTGGGACTTGGCACTTGGGGCCGAGCCGCGACCTCGCGACCTCGCGACCCCCGCGACCCCCGAGCCGACCGATTCGACCTGGAGAGCAGTCGAAACTTTAGTCCAAATATTGCCAGGTATTCCTTGGCCAATCTTCGGCTGGTGCTGAAGGACTTAAAGTAACCTGGAAAGTTAAGGATTGAAGTGACACAGGACCAACAATCTTTATCGTTTTGGGATAACTCTGACAGCATTATAAACACGAAACGGTGAGGTTCGACGCAGGTCTAATCTAGTACCATAACGACATCACCCGACTGGCGAGCACGTGGTCTTAGGGAGAAGGCGACGTAGATCCTGCTGCCTGGCTGGACGGGGTGGTCAATGCGAT
The DNA here is from genome assembly GCA_000757755.1 of Steinernema glaseri. NCBI lineage: Eukaryota > Metazoa > Nematoda > Chromadorea > Rhabditida > Steinernematidae > Steinernema > Steinernema glaseri. Next base: position 33,104 of record KN171887.1, read on the forward strand.
GAAGCCGAGTGATCTCCTTCGCTCCCCCAATGACCCTGAGGATCTTCTTATCCGCTGACTCCACAGCGATCTTCGTCTTGCCGAGCTTGGCCATATCGCGCACCGAGCAGTCACTCGCGAGGAAGACCTTCTTGGGTGGCAGAGTCCGAGGGTCCATCTTCTTCCACTGAGCTATGAGTTCCAAAATCGTCTTAAAACCCTTGATCTCAGCTCTGAGCTCCATACAGCTCTCCGAAAGGAAGTACTCTACCCAGGCCTTGGAGGGCAGAGCTGAGGCTGGCACTGGATTCCTTATCACGACGCTTCGGAGCCGCCCAGTGCTGAGCATCTGCTGGACGAGGCCGGCCGGGGCCTGGTCGATGCTTATCATCTCCAGAGATGAAAAGTTGGCCAGGAATTGAGGATGCCTGGCCATCAGAAGTGTGTCGGAATCGGGGTTCATTAGCCGCGTCGCCGGCTCAAACTCCACCTTCTTTTCTGGAGCGTCCAGGTTCGTTAGGAACGTCACCAGTCCATCCTTGTCGTCCGGGCCGATGCTCTGCCAGTCTTCGTCCAACACTTTATCCGTTGTGAAGAACTCAATCGATAAGATGTTCCTCGCGATGTCGCCGAAGACTTTCCGGGAGAGCTTCTTCGTCTTGAGGTGCGGCCAGCCATCCAGCTGGTAGTGCAGCCGCCACTCGTTCTGCTCGTTTGGCGCGAAAGCGATTTCCAAGGAGCCGGTCTTCTTACGGCTGGCTCGTCCGCATTTCCCCCAACGACCAGGAATCTCTTCCACATCGCAACGGTCACCGTCATCGAGGATTCGAATCACGGATTCGATAAAAAGGGTGGAGACTGATTCCATAGCTTTGCTCTTCATCGCTAGTCGTTGGACTGAATGGCTTCAGAGAGATCCGCAGCAATCCAGGAGAGGTGCAAACGGTCACACTTACCGATGCGTCCCGAGAGCCTAGATGAGACCGAAAGCTAATTTGTTGTTTCGGAAGGCTTGGACGATCAACTGGAAACGCCAACTTTGAGCAATCACCCTGAGAAGGGAACGGAACCTTCTTAGTGCCCCGGGCAATTGAGTTCGAAGTAGAGTGGGATTCCAGTAACGTAGCTCAAGGCAAGATTATGTGAATCGTGTCTTTGGAGGAAAACTAAAAAGGTTTGGCACCTGGGGGATTCGAGCCCACTCCAAACGTTGTCCAAAAGCCCAAAATCCCGAGAATCAGATCGACCACTGAGAAGATATAACAATTTTGAAGCAATAATATGTTTATTCGAACCATCAGCAATAATAATATGCAAAGAACAAATCAACACCTCGACTTCTTGGGGGCGACGGGAGTGTCCACCTTCTTCTCGTACTCGCTCAGCGTCTGTTGTCCGATCCCAGTCACGATAGAAGTCCACTTGACAGCATCTGG